>PVKS010002868.1:46771-111820 GCA_004027875.1 Aplodontia rufa | reverse complement strand
GGAGAGATAGGCACACTAACACACTGTTGGTGGAGCTGCAGACTGGTACAGCCCCTCTGGAAAGCAGTATGGAGAATCCTTAAGAAATTAGGGATGACTCCACCATACGACCCTGCTATTCCACTCCTGGGAATCTTTCCAGGGGACTTAGAATCAGCACATTACAGTGACACAGCAATATCGATGTTCATGGCAGCACGATTTGGTTCATTTTGAGTTTAGTATGTGGTATCAAGTGTGGTCCAGCTTGATTCTTTTGCATATGAATATCCAATTTTCCCAACAACTGTTGAAAAGACTGTCCTTTCCTTGTTAAGTGATTTTGTTACCCTTGTTCAAAAATATTTTAACCATTTATACAAGTTTTGTTTTCCAGTATTCTATTCCATTGGTATACGTGTCTATCTTGGTGTCACTGTTTTGATTATTGTGACTTTTAATGAGTTTTAAATCAGGAAGTGTGAAACTTCCAGCTTTGGTCTTTTTTAAAGATTAATTCAGCTATTCAGGTTCCCGTGAGATTCTATACGAATTTCAGGATAGATTTTTCTATGTTTCTGCAGAAAACATTCTTGTGGTTTTTTTTTTTTTTGCGGTTTTGATAGAGATAGCATTTAATCAGAAGATTGCTTTGGATAGTTTTGACATCTGCCTTAGTCTGTTTAGAACTGCTCCAGCAAAGTGCCTGAGGCTAGGCAATTTATGAAGAAAATAAATTTTATTTCTCATAGTTCTGGAAGCCGAGAAGTCTAAGATTGAGGCGGCCAGCATCTGAGGATGCTGAGCCATCACGTGACAGAAGATGGAATGGCGAGACACCACACTGTGTCTTCATAAAGCAAAAGAGCTGAATGCTGTGTGAAGCCCATTTTACAAGGGTCTCACTCTTGTTTACAAAGGAGGAGCCTCCTTGACATGACACCCTCTTACAGCACTGCCTGTTAATACCGCATTGGCAACATCTGAATTTTGAAGGGGATATGTTCGAACTGTAGCAGTACCTTAACAACTTTTAAGTCCTTCTAACCATGAACTTTGGATGTATTTTTCATTTGCTTGTGTCTTATTTCTTTCAGCAATATTTTAGTTTTCAGCATGTAAATCTTTTGCCTCAATTAAATTTATATCTAAGTATTTGGATATTATTGTAAATAATTTCTACTTTTAAATGCTTTAAAAAACTATTTTTGCCTTTGCATTTAATTCATTTAGGATTTTAGTTTGTAGTGAGAAGTAAGCCATTATTTTAAAAATTGGTTTTTCAAAGACTAGAACTGTTGTTTGTTACCATACGTTAAATAACATTTTCATTTCCCACAGATTTGTGATTCTGTATTTGTCATATACTATATGCGCATTTATACAAGGGTCTTTTTCTAGGTTACCTGTTACCTGTGCGGTATTGCTCATTTGTTGATTCCTGTGTTTCTTCCTAGAAATAGGGTGGAGTTAGAGTCTATCTGGGAGTAGAGAGTAGATGTGCATTTGGCTTTATAGAGTAGGAGAGTAGTTGCCAAGCCCCTTGACCTGTTTGTCTTGCTCTCCATGTTCTTAAATGCTCGTTCTTTGTACTTTCTATGTTTACAGTCTAAAAAACACACAATTGCTCTTTACTAGGATCGTTAACTTCTTTAGAATCAGCTACATTTTTTTATGTTGTTTCTATTATGTAAAGCAATTGTTAACCTAGAGATTGGAGAGTCGTCTTGTAACTTAGGCCTTCTAAGGATAGTTCTCATTTCTTTTGTCAGATATTCGTTGGTTTGGTGGTGTACCTATTATTTCCTTGGGCAGGAAGACTGTGAAACAACCAGTATACGTAAGTACCCTGGGTGAAGGGGCTTGTAAGTGGACTTTCGCTGACCTCAGGTTTGGGTTATTGGTTTTTCTGATTTAATTCAAGTCTGGTAGATTCATCGTTTTCTTCTTTGTCAGTTTGCTTCACCTGGTTGCTTCAGTTTACCTAAGAGGTGCATGTCTTCTCCGTGTATTCACAGGGGATTCAATAGTCCCCTGTTGAATCCACTGCACATGTCACTGGAAATGCAGAAATAAAAATGAGGCAGATACAGGTTGCTGTCTTCTGGTTGCTACCAGTACCCCACCTCCAGTTCTGATTACTGAAAATGTCTCCAGACTGTCACATGTTTCCTGGGGACCAGAATCATCCCCTGGGTCTAAAACCATATAAGATTGCTATTTTTGAAAGAAAAGAAGGTAGACTATTAACATTATTGATCATTTTAACGTATTACTCCATGTGGTGCAGGCTAGTAGCTCATAATGGCTTGGTAACAGAGGCAGGAGAAGTGGTGAGAGATGAGCTTGATGAGATAGTGGACAAAGGCTAATCAGAAAAGCCTTGAGCCATCTGAAGGTGAATGCTTCTAGAGAAACCACTTAGGTGAGCCTGGAATGAGGATGTTATTTCAGAAGGTGGGTTCTTTAAGAAACTGTCTGAAAAAATACAATGCCTTTACTTTAATTTTGTCACATTTTTGTTGTAACTGATATGATCTCTTTCCTTCTCCTTTGTTATTCCCCCCTTTCTCCCTTTCTCCTTTCTTCCTATCTCTCCATCTCCCTTTCTTTTTCAATGATTACTTAAACATATTAAATTTCCATAGGTTGCAGATGTATCAAAAGGAATTATTAATACAATTAAAGACCCAGATGCCAGAGGAAAAACTTTTGCCTTCGTTGGGTAAGTGCCTAGGGTTTGACTTCAATGAAAGAATCATAGTGTTTTATGAAGGAATCATAATGGTTTATAATGAGTCTTTCTAAATAATTCATTAATAGATTTATTTGTTACAGTTTTGTGGTATCAGATTGCATTCAGTCTGCTTTAATAAATGATTCTTCTTTTACATCAGCATCCCTTTGTATCATCTTTCCATTCACCTTTTTTTGGGTTGGAAATACTCAGTGGAAAACAAACTGCGTCTGTACTGAACATGTATACTTTTTTCTTTGTCGTTATTTCTAAATAGCTGTTTATATAGCATTTACATTGTTCTACATGTTATGAATAATCTAGAGTAATGTGAAGTACACAGGATGATCAGTGCATAGGTTGTATGCAAATATTATATCATGTCATATAGGAGACTTGAGCATCCACGGATTTTGGTGTCTGTTGCAGGCTTCTGAAACCAGTCCCCTGACTATATTTTGATCAGTGATTCTTAAAGTTAATTTTGTTACTACTATGGTGATTTAAAAAAAATATATATATATACACACACATATACATATACATATTTATGTATACACACACACACGTATATATATATATATATATATATATATATATATATAAATGGTATTGCAATAAATTCTAAAACAAGGCATTTTTTGAGAGTGACTATATTTGCAAAACCAAATTAATTTTGATGAAGTATCTCAGTGCTCCTGAAAGGGCTAGTTTAGACTACAGTGACTAGTGCTGTGCTGGAGTGCTCATTTGTTATATGTTCTTTCTGTTAAAATTTGCTCTTAGAAGTAATTGGGCACAGTTAAGCTATATGTCTTATCTGAAACTATTAATTCATGTCACAGTTAGATATAGGACTGCTCTACTGAATTAACTAAAAAGTTGAAAACTAAAAGTTAGTCTACCAAATTGAGACAAATTCACGTAAGTGGTCTAAAACTTTGTCATTTGATGATGCACATTAATGATATGGGTTAATTCTCTGAAAGGTGGGAATCTTGTTTAACAATTAAGTGATAGCCTGATTCCTAAGTAATATTTGCTTTCCAGAGAAAATGACCCTTTTCTGTCCTAGGTTAGGAAGCAATAGTACACATTTCTAGTATTCTGAATACATACACTGATAGGTTTCACTATCATTTTGAATTTAGTTTAGTAAAAATCTTTTTTTGTGCATATATTGTTTTTTCATGTCAACTATCTGCTGCAAAATGTGTGTCTCTTTTAGATTCCCAGTTTGGTACATTAGCATATAATCAGCCACATTTTCTAGGAAAATTATTCACATAAAAATATATTTAGTCCAAGTTCCATAGAACAGTACAGTCGTCAGACATTGGATTCCCTTGAAGAGGCACTGGACTACGATTCCAAGGAATAAATGAACAGAAATGGTTCTAAGATCTTTCTTACGTTCTGCTCATTGGAAATGGGTATGGATAAGTGGACGTTTTTCTCTTTACCTTTACCCAGCCACTCGTCTCTTTGCTAGACTCCAGTATGTTATTCTTGTTTGGTATCATGTTGGGAAAACTAATGCCAGTCATGTCAGTGTCGGCTTTTTTCCCTCGGAACTTGTAGATATGCACCAATACTTTTCTTTTTCTCTTCAGCCTCAGGAAACCATTTGATTGCTCTGATACTTTGAGGCTGGAGGGAGACATAAAATGTTAACTTTGCTCCTAGGTTTTTTGTCATATAGTATCTTGGTTCATTCCGTAATTCATTCATTAAATACGTATAACACATGCACACAAACAACGATGAGAATAAACAAGTTCAGCAAAATCTCAAGGTACAAGGTCAATATAGAAAAGTAAATTTCTGTATACTGGCAATTGAACAACTGCAAATAAATAACAACTTGTTTATAACAGCATCAATAAGAATAAAATACTTAGGTATAAATTTAATAAGAGATGTACAAGACCCATATGTACAAAGGCACAAAACTTTATTGAAGGAAATTAAGAAAAACTAATATAGTGATAAGACATTCCATATGGATGGATTGGAAGAGTCAGAATTGTAAAGTAGTACTTTTCTCCAGATTGATCCAGAGATTCAATTAAATCCTTTCAAAATTCCAGCAGATTTTTTTTGTTGTTGTTGTTTGTTAAAGAGAGTCAATTTTTGTTTTTCGGATGTTTAATTGTATATGTGGTGTGGGGTTTGAACCCAGGTCATGCATGCCAGGGAAGCACTCTACCACTGAGTCAGATTTTGCCCCCACTGACCTACTTCCTCGAACCACATCCTGCCTGCCTTTGCTTCATTCAAATTATTAATCCAGCAAATGCATTAATCCAGTGATTAGGCTGCAACTCCTAATCCAACCATGAGCATTCAGAGGGTGCCTTGCATCTAAATAACATATGGAGAAAGGGCCAATTTAGTAAATGACTCAGTGAGTGTTGTTGAAGCAATTGCCTAACATCTTGGGGAAAATCTAATTACATCTTTACCTTATGTCATGTGTAAAAATGTGTCACAGAGGAACTTATTTTATGGTTTAAAAAAAAAACCAAAAACATTAGACACAAATGATGTGGAAATTTATATAGAAGGATTTTCTAATTACGAAATCAAACCATAGAAGAAATCAGTTGTTTTGCTTAAATAAAGTGTTTAAACTTTTATATGATATGGAGTACCAAGGCAGAATACACATACTAAAAGATATTTCCAGCCAGGTAAGGTGGCACATGCCTGTAATCACAGCTATTTGGGAGTCTGAGGCAGGGGAATCTCAAATTCAAAGCCAGCCTCGGCAAGTTACAGAGATGCTGTCTCAAAATAAAATTTAAAATAAAGGGCTTGGGATGTAGCTCAGTGGTGGCTGGCTTGCCTAGCATGTGTAGTACCCTGGATTCAATCCTTAGTACCTCCCACCCCACACACATGCACCCAAAATGATATTCCCAGTTACATCTCTAAACTATAAAGAATTCTTACAAATCATTTTTAGAGACAGGAACTCTCAAGAGCAAAGAAAATACGTAAGTATAAATGACCAAAAATAGATGAAGAAGTTAAATCTCATGTAATAAAGAAATGCTAATTAAAATAATGAGGTACCTTTCTTACCTAGCAGATTGGCAAAATTATGTTTATTTTTTATGATTAGACTCATTTTTGTGAAAGGCATTCTTATCACTTTATGTAAATTGATATAACCATTTTGTAAGGTAGTTTAAAAATAGTCAATAAAAGTCTTAAAATTTCAAAACAGGTTTTGATCCTGTTTTACATTTAGAAATATATTCTAAATATATACTATGGATTCATCAAAGCATTATTTTATAAATGATAAAGAATTTTTATTAGCTTAAATAGTCCCAAAATGTGAATTGATAAAATAGTTATGATTATGTACAATGCAGTATGTGTAATCATTAAACAATGCATTAGAATATCTAATGACACAGAAGATTGTGACATAATGTTAAAAAAACAGAACAGGATATATTGTATAATCTGACATTTGTGAAAGGAAATATGTTTATATGTAAGAGGATGAAAAGGATATATATCAAATACGTTAACTTTTATCTTTGGCAGTGGAATTACAGATGAGTTTTTTCTTTGTGTTAATCTATACTTGCTACAGTGCTTATTTTTTTATTCATAAGGAAAATATTATTTTGTTAAAATAAAAAATTGTTGAGGAGGAAATAATTTGAAGAACTGTTTTTTCTTTTTCTAGGCCCAATCGGTACCTCCTCTTTGACCTGCTGAAGTATGTCTTTGCCATGGCTCACAGACCCTTCCTCCCGTATCCCTTGCCACACTTCGCCTATAAGTACGTAAAATGCTTTTGTGCATTTTTTGAAAAAGAGCTAACTCCATACCCTTGTTCCTAACAGCCTCCCCAGAGTAATGGGAGAATGTCCTGTATGGTGAAGGGCCAGTCTCTGAACCTTTAATATGGAGGTACTTCTGATGTCATGACTCTAGCCTAGGAAGAATCAAGGTATCTAAGAAAGGGAAATATTGATTCGTACAGATGAAATTAACAGTGTTGGGATGTTCTTCAGATTCTCCAATTAAAAAACCCTGAGTTTGGAGAATTGTCCTACTTGGCAGATTGTGTAAGGAAATGATCACATTTCTCTTTCATGCTGCTCTCCCACAAGTGGGAAAGGGCCCCTTTATCATTAAACTGTTCTGATCTAGTTTTGGGGGAGAGGAGACAGGTTGATTCAGAGTTTGGTCGTATTGGTGCCTTCCCTTCTTTTCCTGTTTCTTAGTTCAGTTTTTCCCTTTGTGGGTTTAAAACCTTGGATCCCTTCGTGTCACACCATAGTGGTGTGAGATTTTCACATCCAGTTTGCCAAAAGTTGATTCATAAAGCAACTTGACAATTCACTCCTTCATTCCTTTGTTCTATAAGTTCATTCATTCAACAAATATTTATTGAATGCCTACTGTATCTTAGGCAATGTATTAGGTACTCAAGATGTATAGTCAACCCTCAAAAAGCTTTTGGTTTATAGGGTTATTAGAAAAATAGATAAGAGGATTTATCATTCATGATGAAGTCCTGGGTTCATCCCTAGTACTCTCTGTCACCCCCCAAAAAGAAAAGAAAAATAAGTAATTAGAATGCAGCCTGATGACAGGGTTTGTTGAGAATGTTGTGTGTTCTAAGTCTTTTCTTCAGCTAATGTTCATTGTGACTGTACAAGGTAGGTAGGGAAAGTATATAGAGGAGTGAAGGAGGAGGCCACAGAAGCCTGGAGAATATGTCCATTAAAAGGACCAGCAGAACATGAGAAACTTACCCAGCAATCCAAAGGAGGTATCAATCGAAGAGTTTGGAAGCCCAGATACCAAGGGGAAGGGAGGTTTGAAGAAGAATAAATGGAACATTGTTGTTTTGTTCATGTTTGTACCTCTAGCACCAGGAATTTGACTAGCACACAGAAGGAGAAGGTACTCTGTTAATATTTGTTCACTGAAATGCTCCAGAAAAGTCAAATAAGATAAAAGGACCTAAAAATACCCACTGCAGCATCAGTGTGGTAGAGGGGCTAAAGCTAGATCGCAGCAATGTACTTTCATGGTTGTACATAACATTGAGAGTTAAAGATGGAGGTGGCATATGAATGTGGCATGACCCACTAAGGACGCTAAAATAGAGACCAGAGGAGAAATGAGTGTAGAACCAGAGCATAGGGAGTTGGAGGCTTGTAATGGGGATTTATTTTGGTTTTTACATTTTATTTTATTTGATCTGAGTTATATTAACCTAGTAAATTATCTTTTTCTGCCGTTGGGACAGGTTGGCTGAATCTGAGATTTTTATGTGTTGCTGGAGAAATTCTGACAAGTCTTCAGCTTCCTGTTTTTACTTATTTATTCCGTCCAGGAAATGATGTTTTTCAAACTCTTTAAAAGCTATAGCTCATGAGATGTGGTAGTGCATGCCTGTAATCCCAGCAATTCAGGAGACTGGGAAGGTTTGGGCCCAGCCTTGACAACAAAGCGAGGCCCTAAGAAACTTAGTGAGACCCTGTCTCAAAATTTAAAAATTTAAAAAATGGGCTGGGAATGTAGTTCACTAGTAAAGTGCCCTTGGGTTCAATCCCCAGTACTAAATAGACAAAAACGCTGTGGTGCCTTATTTCGTGAATTTTTTACATACAAGCCCATTAGGTAAATGAGATAGAAGAGGAGATAGTCTAGCTGTAACGGTGGAGAATATATTCCCCACTGCTGGCTCCCAAGCTTCTGTTGGGGGCCCAAGGAATTCCTAGAGTCCCTGCTGTGCTAGTTGAAAGCGCACTGTCCTGAGGATGCTACTGACAGGAGCTCAAATGAGAGGTAAGGAAAGCCCTCAGTTGTCATTGGCACCACAGAGACCAAGAGCCCTCTTATCCTTGATTTTTATGTTCTTTTCTTGCTTTGTGTTATAGACTGTAGGCTTTCTTTACTTTTAGCTGTTTTGTTTCTAGGTTGCCCCTGATTTTAAAGATTATGTTTTATATTTTACACACCACTTAAATTGTCCTATATCCTTAACAGTAGCATCTTTGAGTAAGAATTAAATTGAATTTCCCAGATTTGAATGCTGTATCTTTTTTGTTTGTTTTGTTGTTTATTGGAAAAGTGTCATTTTAGTGTTCGTTTTTTAAGATCTGTTGTCTCTTTGGAGAATAGGGTGTGCCCTCAGTTCCAGAAGTCAGGTGTGTTTTCTTTAAATGAAATAGGGACTCAGAAACAAAGGTAGCCTTACAGGTAGTGAGGGGGAAGAAATCAGTGACTTCCTTCCTTTACAGAAGCTTCTCTTCATATGGGTCTTACAGGGTAGCTTAAATGTTGGATGTAGAGATGCTTATCACATGTGCCATTCCTTTTTCCAGATTGGTGGCAAGGCTCTTTGAAATAAGCCCATTCGAGCCCTGGACAACGAGGGATAAAGTGGAGCGGGTAAGTCTGGGTATGGTAAGCATCTGCCCAGGCACATGCTGAGCTGAGAGCTGCAGAGATGGGGAAGTGAAAAAAGAATGTACTTTTGTGGGCCTGATGGGAACATGTCTGCTCCCCTGCCTGTCTGACACTCCTCTGGCTAAGGTCAGCCCCTCCACTTATGCATGAAAACTCCTTCAGTCCGTCCTGCTCCATTTGCTTTGCTACTAACAATTTTTCTTTCTGTGCTACATCATTCCTTTCAGCATTCAGACATGGCTGGTTCCTCCACTCCCATCGCCTTATTAAAGGCCTAACTCTCTCTCCCGTGTGTTTTTTAGCCACTTATCTGTTTGTCTTGTTAACCTCCTAAGTTCAAAGAGCTCTCCATACCTGCTCTGAACAGCTTCTTAATCATTTTTCACACCCTCTTCAAGCTTTTATTCTCTTCTTTGTCCTAAACCTGTTCTTAGCAAGGGCACCTATGATCTCTACACTACCAAATCCAATAGTCAATTATCAGAGGGGACGTTTATCTTCTTTTTTTTTAAAGAGAGAGGACAGTGAGAGAGACAGAGAAAGGGGGAAACAACTTTATTTAGTTTTTCACATGGCCTTCGTTGCTCTAACACTCAGTTGTGTACGTGGTGCTGGGGTTTGAACTCGGGTCCTCGTGCTTGCCAGGCAAGCGCCGAAACCGCTGAGCCACCGCTCCAGCCCCCTTTATCTTCTTTTTGAAGCCATATCTTTCCATTTGCATTCTGGGCCAGTCCATACTCTCTTACTTTTCTTTCTCTCACTGGGTTGTGCTTTTGAGGATCACTGTCTGCCTCACCTGCTTCCTCCTGATTTCTGTGTGACGTGGAACCCACAGGCTCTGTGCTCTGTCTTTACTCATTTTCTAAATATTGCTTCCCTTACCTCAGGCTCTAGCTGCATTGACTTGTAAGGTCATGATTGTAATTTTATCTCCAGCCCTGAATTGCCCCCCTGAGCTTTGAAGTCTTATATCTAGCTATTTATATTTAATTTTCTGAAACATAACTCCATAAATAGAGCTGCAAATTTGCTTCTTTGCCAGATCTCTTATCTCATTGATAGTGCAGTTCTCCATTGCTCATGCCAAAAATCTAGAAACTCTGTTGATTTTTTTTCTTTTCCCAAATTCTAGATTTAAATAAGCACTAACCAATAGAACTTTCTGCGTGATAGAAATGTTCTGTGTTTGTACTAATATGTAGCCACTGGCCACATGTGGCTGTTGAACACCTAATAATGTACGTAGTATGACCACACAATAAAATTTGAATTTTATATGACTTTAGTGAATTTAAATTTAAATCACCACATTTGGTGAGTGGCTTTGGTACTGGATTGCACAGAACTGGACTCTCAGCAACCCTCACAGTAGATATCAGATCTTACCACTCCTCTCTGGTCTTACCGTTTTATTATGGAAAGGTTTATAATAATATTGGATGCTTTCAACTTACAGAAAAGCGGAGTGTGTGACTGTCTCTGCCGTACCCACTGTGACCCATCAGGCACCATTTCCTCCTCTCTTAGGTAGCTGCTTGTTGTTTTTGCCACCACTCTTGTCCTGCAGTGTACTGGACTTTAAAGCTCTGGCTCTTCCCACTGTCTCCTGCACTCGTCTAACTCATTGATCATTTGCGCACTGTGCATACAAGTACTTCTAGGGAGGATGCCAAATAAAATAAAAATCCTTTACCAGGTCTGCCTTTGAAATGCTACCAACCTTGCATTGATGAGAAGCAGCCAAATTGTCTCCTTAACGTTACCTAGAAGCTAGAGTGTAGAGGAGATGAGAAAATAGTCATCAGGGAACAGATGTGAATGGGCAGCTTCTTCTCCCCTTTGTCTGCAATGCTGAGACCATTTCTGTGATGTCCCTTCTGTGTTGAAACACTGGGTGGGAGACCTGATTGACACGTATCTTACGTTACCATGCTTCTTACATTGATAATTGAGAAGATGTTGGTACAATAGGCAGAAGGAGTTTTGGATTTGGTTTGGAGACTGCCTTATAGCACTCATTAAAGAATTGTACTTTTCGGGGTGGGTACGATGAGGGATTGATGCTTGTCTGTATGAAGACTGATTCAATTTCAGGGCTTTGGCATGAGCTGAGATTACATAATTCATTCTGCTTCTCTAAACAAGATGGTTTTCATTATTAACTTTACAGTGAGCATTGGTCAACCAGGTGAATATATTTGGAGCAGAAAAGTTAATGGGTTATCTCCTTATTGGCAAGGAACAAATCCTACATGATCTCCTCAATTTGAAGCATAAGACCCAAGCTCAGAACCAGCACAAGGGAGAACTGGGAGGTGGATTTTCATGGCTTCAGCTCCTATTTTTTGGGGGGAGCCTTCCTCTTATAATACCCCTGACTAACGTGATGACTGGTTCTTCCACACACTAGATTTAGTTCTGTTTATATCTATATGAAGACCGCCTCGTCCAGTGCCAATGTCTTATGCTCGTGGGTAGTAATGGGCACTTTGATCTCATATTTGGTGATCTTGCCTTTTTTATTTTCCCATAAGCCGTCTCTCTGTGTTCTACTTTTGGTGAATTCCAATAATCAAAAATTGCCTCATGTTCTGCGAAAGCACTTGAGTCTCAGTAATGACACTTAGGTTAACTTAAGTGTTTGAAAGTTTGCTAGGGTAGCACTTTGTGTTCTTGGCCAATTTTCAGCATTCTTTATGGTCCTTTGTTTATTCAAAGATTCACATCACAGACATGACATTGCCTCACCTGCCTGGCTTAGAAGACCTTGGTATTCAGGCAACTCCGCTGGAACTGAAGGCCATTGAGGTGCTGCGGCGTCATCGCACTTATCGCTGGCTATCTTCTGAAATTGAGGATGTGAAACCTGCCAAGCCTGTCGACTTTTAGTGCCCCCTGAGCAACCCTTGATTTCTGGTGTCTTTTGGGTTACCTGGCTAGTGAGCAGCGTACATTCGTTAGAGGATCCTGTACATAGTGAATAAGATCCTTCTATTAAACATCCAAAGTAAATTCTGCAGCATTTTCTTTCTTGATTTATAAAATAAGAAATCTCAGCCATTTATAACTTGAATATCATTTTTGTTAATATATATAACAGTAACATGTGTATCATTTATTCTCTGAAATGTTGGAGGGATTGAACTTCCCTGTGTCAAGCCGCTTCTAGCTTGTGTTTTAGAAGACTAAGCCCCCTCTTCAATGCCAAAATATTGTGATGATCCCAGGGGACACTTAGTTTCCAAGTTAAATGGGAAAATATACAGTGTCCTATAACATCTGAATTTATTCATGCTGATATTTTTAAAAGTTTGGAAGTCTGTACATTTAAAGCAGTAGTATATGTTCTTAAAAACCTTGTCTCAAATTCTTGTAGTAGCTCCATAGTCATCTTGGATCTGTGCTGAGGCTCCCACCCCTTGCTGTTAGGAAACCTCTAGATTATTCCAGACCGTTGGGTACAGATAGATTCCTTGCCATGCAAAGAGATGCATCAACCTTATTGTTGGTGATGGTAACACTTAATAATTAGAACTTTTATCACCAGGCACAGTGCTGTACACCTGTCATCCCTGCTATCAAAACAAAAACAAATTACAACTTTTTGTGTCATTTGTTAATATTGCAGCCAAGATCCAAATGAATAATTACTTTGGTCTTGGCAAATCCCTCAGTACAGTATGGTTAAAAACTTACATAATTTATGTTGAAGTCAGTACATCACAATCCCAAGGGACCCAAGGTTTGTCACTGCTCACTACTGGATTTTAGCTCCCCAATCAATATGCCGGAATGTCAGTAAAAACCAGTCAGTTGTAGTAATTTACAGAGGAAGTTACTTGAATGTTAAAGGTGAGTTCTCCATCTGCCCTGTCTGCATGTTCCAGATTGTTTTTGTCTTTAAGTGGGGAATAGTATGGACACGGATCAGCAGCATCAGTATCACCTGGAAGCTTGTTAGAAGTGAAGACCCCTGGGCTGGAGTGGTGGCTCAGTGGCTATGGCACTTGCCTTGCATGCACAAGGATGCGAGTTCGTACCCCAGCTCCACGTACACATCAAAGTGTTGGAGCAATGAAGTCCACATGAAAAACTAAATAAGGATGATCTGCTCTTTTGCTCTCTCTTTCTTAAAAAAAAAAAAAAAAAAAAAAAGTGAAGACTCTTAGGTCCTATCCAGGCCTGCTAAATCTGGATGTGAATTCTTTTGTTTTTTGGTACCAGGGATTGAGCTCAGGGGCACTTAACCACTCAGCCACATCCCCAGCCCTTTTTATTTTTTATTTTGAGGCAGGGTCTCACTAAGTTGGCTTAGGACCTCAGTCAGTTGCTGATGCTGTATTTGAACTTGTGTTCCTACTGCCTTAGTCTCCTGAGTCATTGGGATTATAGGCATGGGCTGCTGCATCCAGCTGAATATGCATTTTTTCTTTTTCCTTTTTTTTTTTTTTTTAAAGAGCGAGAGGGACAGTGAAGAGAGAGGGAGAAAGAGAGAATAAGTTTTATTTAGTTTTTCATTTGGCTTTTGTTGCTGTGACAGAAAAGTGATATCAAGTCATTATTATATCTTGATACAGATTTTTAGGTTTCTAGGAGGGCAATTAATACAGAAATTTTGAAATTATGTACTTTTTTGAAATAATAAATAAAACTAATTTTTAAGCTTTTAAATTTAACCCACAGATTTAATTATTTATAAATTGAGTGGATTAAGCAATTGCTTTTAAGGGGTTCTTGTAATGGAGCTATTTAAATGTCTTTAGATATCTTTAAATGCACTTTTGAATTTAGTAAATTCTTTTTAAAACTTCACAGCTGTCTAATACACAAAACTTAGTCAAGTACTTAAGAATTCTAATAAAGTTGATAAATTAGCTGTATAGGTAGTGATCTTAAAGTCTTTCAATCATGCTATTTATAAATCTACTAAATTCTCGTGTCTTTCAACTTAAAAAATCAAAGTCTAAGTTAATAAATACCTATATTACATTGAAGTCAGAGTGAATCTTAGATTCTAAAATGCAAAATTCTTAAGTATCATACATACTTTAAATACCAAGTTTCACAGATTATCCCCAGATTTTACATAAGATATAAATAAGAGTTTGAATTATCACCTTCTCTACCTTCTCTGTACTTAAGTCTTTCTGAGGTTGAAGTCCATTCCTGTTGCTGTAATGAAATACCTTAGATTGGTAATTTATAAGTAATAGAAATTTATTTCTCATAGTTCTGGACTTGGAAAGTCTGAGATCAAGTTGCCAACAGATTTAGTGTGGCTTCAGAGGTGGCTTCAGTGGTGTCCTCACATAGAGAACAGAGGCAGAAGTGCAGACAGTGCCTGGGAGCTTCCTTCCACCTCATAAGGACACCAGTCTCACTCATGAGGGCAGAGTTCTTACGACCTAATCACCTCCTATGCCTTAAAAGCCCCAAGTTAAGGATTTAGCTCAGGAGAAAGACATTGTCAGATTTACATTCTACAAAGTCATGGAGTGAAGGAGAGGTGGAATGGAGTGGAAGGAATGTTTGAAAGAAGGACCTGAGAGAGAAGCAGAATAACAGCTCTTAGTTGTAAAGTTTGAGAATGTCAAAAGAAAAAAACTTAAAAGGAGTATTGTAAGGGAGAAAAAAGGAGTTATTACAGTAGAGGAAAAAGACCAGAGTTAGAATGGAACTCTGTGAAGCAGAGGGTGGTAGTCTGGTAAGGGATGGGTGAGTTAATGAGAAAGTTGGCTATGAGGCCATATGAATTGTGTAAAGGTCAAGGCAAGGGGAGGATCAGTCATCTGAGACTTAACCCTAAGGGAAAATGAACTACTCTTATCTTTATAGCAGTAGTTGTTCTGCAGATGGGAGCAAGATGTGCAGCAGAGTTAGTTGCCTAATCTTCCCTGTGGAATTCAAGATTAGGGTGTTGTTTCTTTTGATGATTATATTTTAAAGGAGGTCTCAGGTCCTTGAGAAACACATTGTTGGATTGTAAAGCTGGCAAAAACGTGGGAGAAGATTTATATCTGAAAGGGCCAGAGAAAGAATTCACAGTTCTAATTTTCCAAAGAAAATGCAATGCTTTAAAAAAAAAATAAATAAAAGGGTCGGGGAGGTTGGGACCTAATGTCAGAAAGAACTTTAGACAGGCTGGGGGAAATGTTAAGGCTTCTGGCTGTCTTGGTCAGGAGGATGTAAAGGTTTAAGTGCCTTGATGTGAATGGGAAGGGATGCTGACAGAGGGACTGGCCCTGAAGCAAGTGAGGGAGCAAGGAACGGAATCCTCAGCGCAGCTGGGCAATTAGCCTCAAGCACCAGGATAGTTTAGGAAGATGGTAATAACATGAGAACATACTTCATTGCTACTCGGTTTTTCTTTAAAATCTATGAGAATGTAAGGCGCGTGGGAGCAGGATGATAAAACTCAAAACATTCACTGCTGGGTCCCCAGCCCCTAGAACAGTGTCAGGCATCTATTGAATAAATGAATGAACAGGTAAGATTCTTTCCTCGTACTTAAATGCATCAAGGAGGAAAAAAAAACAGAGTAGCATTGGTTGTTTTAGTCAGCTTTTTGCTGCTGTGACCAAAAAGACCAGAGAAGAACAATTTTAAGGAGAAAAAGTTTATTTTGGGGCTCACAGTTTCAGAAGTCTCAGTCCAAAGACAGCTGACTCCATCCCTCAGGGACTCAGGTAAGGCAGAACATCATGGCGGAAGAGTGTGATGGAGGAAAATGACTCAAGATATTTCACCAGGAAGCAGAGAGCTCAACTCACCAAATACACATCCCAAAGGCACATCCCTAATGACCCACCTCTAGCCACACCCAACCAGCCTAGTTACCATTCAGTCCATCTCTTCCGGGGATTGATTCACTAATTGGGTTAAGGCTCTCATAAACCAATCTTTCCCCTGCCCCTTTTGGTACTGGCGATTGAACTCTAGGGCACTTAACCACTAAGCCACATTACTACCCCCCTTTTTATTTTTTATTTTGAGACAGGATCTCACTAAGTTGCTTATGGCCACACTAAGTTGCTGAGGTTGCTTTGAATTTGTGATCTTCCTGCCTCAGCCCTCCAAGTCTCTGGGATTACAGGTGTGTGTCACAATGCCCAGCAAACCAATCATTATATCTCTAACCTTGCCTTGTCTCACATGTGAGCTTTTGGGGGGACACCTAATATCCAAACCATACCACTTGGTTTGGAGCACTTAAAATGGAGCCAGAAGCCACTGTTGGATCAGGTTTCAGACACACCTGCACCAAGACACCTTGGAACTGGGCTTCAGACTTGTGCCCCATCCCATGTACTCATAGGAAACCAAAGTTTTCTGACAAAAAGTTTTGTGTGTGTATGTGTAGGGGGTTCTTTGGGTTGAATCCAGGGGCCCTCAACTAGTGAGCTATACTGTGGTAGATCTCCCTGAAAATATGTAAGGGGGAACTCTCCGATCATCATCATCGTCATCATAATAAAAACCTCCCTCTGAGATATTCCATTCCACATTTAAGGTTTTACCTGATTAAGGGCTAAGGAATCTGTTTGCTTTTCTGCCTGAGCCCTGACAGAGCCTGTGTGGAGACCCTTTTAACCTTTGCCTTTCACAGCCTTCCCTGGGGAGCTGTTGATAGTGAGGCTGTCTTGCAGGTGTATGTGCTCCCTGCCTTTGTCCTGTCCGTGTGCAATCAAATACAACCTCCTGAAGGTACAAATTGCTACAGTTCATGCTCCACACCATCCAGGAGAGCAGTGTTATACCCCTGGTCCATGCTGCAGCATTTATTAAATCTGTCTTCCAGAACACTTCTCTGGTGTTTGAGCCTCCTTTGTCCTATTACAATATCTTCCCAGTCCTTTTTATTATTTTTTTCTAATTTAAGGCAAGCTGTTGCTAAGTTGTTCAGGTGGACCTGAAATTTGCAGTCCTCCTGTTTTCAGCTTCTGAGTCACTGATACTACAGGTGTGTACCATCATGCCCAGCTCCTGAAACAATTTTGACTTGCTGACTTATAAGGGACCCTACTTCCCCAACTACTCAGGCCAAGACTGTACCCAATTCTCTTTCTTTCAAGACTGCTTAACTTTTTTTTTTTTTTTAAGAGAGAGAGGGACAGTGAGAGAGAAAGAAGCAATTTTTTTATTTAGTTTTTCATGTGCCTTTCATTCTTCTGACACTTTGTTGTGTACGTGGTGCTAGGGTTTGAACTGGAGTACTTGCCAGACAAGTGCCATAACCGATGAGCCACTGCTCCAGCCCCAAGACTGCTTAACTTTTGCCAGCACCAATTATAATTTCTTTCTTTGTTTTCTTTCTTTTTTTTTTTTTAAAGAGAGAGAATTGATCTTATTTTTTTTTTTTTCCATCTGGCCTTTGTTTCTCTGACACTTAGTTGTGTATGTGGTGCTGGGGTTTGAGTCCTAGTCTTTACACTTGTTAAGCAAGTGCTCCAACGGAAGAGCCACTGCTCCAGCCCCCCAATCATAGTTTCTGACTAACAAGTGATATAATTTCCAGCCACCCTTATGGCTTTGAGCTATAAATACAGCTGCCATTTTGTAAAACCTCAGAGCACAATTCAAGGCCACTTGGGTTTGCATCTCCCAGATTGCAATCCTTATTAGCTCCAAACAAATGTAAATTTTCTTTGTTCTCAAACAAGCTAAATTTTATTCTCAGCCAATAGATAAAAACTTCATCTGACCACAAATTGTTCTGGTCTGGTTCAAGTAATAACAATTTCAATTCTATAATATAATAATAAATTATAGTGGGCTCAAGTTAATGATCAGGATGCCCAATATCATGTTAATAATTAAAACTCTAGCTTTGTAGCCTTAAAATCTCCTCTCTGCTCTGTCAGCTGGTGTCTAAGGAAAACTGGTTGGCTGCTTTTCTGTGTTTTCATTTATCTTCCTCCCCAGCTGACCAGCAGAGATCCTCCCCTTTCTGACAGAAACCAGGCCAAGGGTGAGAGGAGGTTAATGGGGGAGAAAGCAGTCTTATGGGGCAGAGGTCTTGGGGACAGGTGGGTTGTAGTGCCTTTGAGGTAGTTCTTGTTCTGAGATGGAGGGTATGTCTCAAGGTATCTCTGGCTAGGATGGAGAAGAAAGGAAGTGATAGAGATTAGGAGGGGAAGGGAGAGGAAGAGAAACATGTCCCTTTTTAAATTTTTTTTTTTTTAAAGAGAGAGGAAGAGAGAATCAACTTCATTTAGTTTTTCACTGGTTTTCGTTGCTCTGACACTTAGTTGTGTATGTGGTGCTGGGGTTTGAACCTGCGTCCTCATGCATGCCAGGTAAGCACCATAACTGCTGAGCCACCACTCCAGCCCCATCATGTCCCTTTTTAAAAATAAGCTGCAGTGGCAGAGCAGCAAGGGATATAGTCAAAGCATAGAGTTATACCCCCTCTTCCCCCACAAACTAATCCTTGTTCAGTCATTCAGATCCTTATCGGTGAGATTGTTAGGAAGTAGCTAGCCTGAGCAGTGAAAAACATGTTCTTTAAATTGCTTTAGGTTCTTTAAACTGCTTTCAAAGGGTGGTAGTTAATTTGTGGAAAATAAATAGAAGAAAAGAAGCTAATTGGGGAAATATGTAAATAAAAAAAAAAGATTAATGGTACCAACTCTTGACAAGGTCTGTTGAGCTTGGTGTGAAGCTAGGAATTATGGCCATAGGTGTCTCCGTTTGTCTGGGAAGGGTGATCCCTTTAGTAGTACAGGCATGATAAGGTAACTTCCAACTGGCTATATTAACATGGAATTGACTTGTATATGAAGACCCCCCTGAATAGAATAGCCACTATCACAGTTCCAGAGAGGACCAACTAAGGTAAAAAAATTCCACCACCCAACACAAGGGAGGAACTGAACACCTGAATGGCGAAGGTCTCTGAAGAAGGACCACAGTTCTGGTAAACACTAAATAGTAATTTTTTTAAAGAGAGAGGGACAACGAGAGAAAGAGAATCAATTTTATTTAGTTTTTCATGTGGTTTTCATTCCTCCAACACTTCATTGTGTACGTGGTGCTGGGGTTTGAACCCGGGCCCTTGAGCATGCCAGGCAAGCGCTATAACCACTGAATCACAACTCCAGCCCTCAAATAGTAATAAATTTGGAGCCAGCATTGTCACTTTTGCTGTTCTCTATTCTGAGATGACTCACTCTCTCTTGAGAGTACTCACTGCTTGAGCCTTTCTTTGCTTTCACTTTACTTTCACTTTGTGGGAACACAAGAACTGAGGTTTGGAGTTTCAGCTCCCCACTCTCTTAAAACATAACTACTTATATTTGTGCTGAAATGTTAATTGTAAGATCAGATGCAAATGACCAAAAAGGAGTCAGACCAACAAGTGACTGAGCAAGGCTTTTATTCAGATTGGCTCTCAGGCGAGGTTCACCAGTCAGAGTGAGGAGCTGGAGAGGTTGCACCATGGCCTCCATGGGCAATGACTTTACAGTCTGGGGTTGGCGGGGGAAGTTCAGGGGCCTAATGTCCTTCGGGGATGGCTGGGAACTCCCTAGATCATCAGGCCATTTCCAGACACCATTGGGGTTTATCTGTCAGAGCCTAATTGGTTGTTCCTTCATGCATTTGGGCTGCCTGATGCCCTGCCCCCATCCAGCTGCCTGAAACCAACCTAACATTAATAAGTAGGATTTTATTAATATGACACTTTATCCTTGTTTGGTGGAATCTGCCTTACGCAATGCATTTTGAGACATATATCCTCTATCTCAGAACAAGAACTACCTCAAGGTCACTACAACCCACCTGTCCCTCAATGGTGGACGATACTCCACCCTAAACACTCCCATCATTAAGATAGGAATCCCTACCTGATAACTCCCTAGTGAAGCCCTAATCCCTCTTCCCCTCATTCCTTCTCTATCTACCCCAAGCTGTAAGTGGCAGGTGGGTCCCAGACTCCACTGGGTCCCCCTCCACAGGTTTCTCCCAAATATAGCGGTGTTACTGTTGAGTTGATGCTCTTCTATTTCCTTCATTTATTTTTTCCTTATACCAAACACTCTGACAGAGAACATGGGGAATGTCGCCTTTGTATTACCTCTTTAAAAACACCTTGTTCCTCCTGATGGGAAGAATCACAGCTTCTGGGACAGGATTCCCAACAAAATGTCTTCTTCCTTTTTCTCAAAACCATTTGCTCATTATTGGAAGGGCACTGGGCACAAGGACCAAGCTTTCGGTAACAAATTTGGCACCCCATATGGGACCAGCTCTGGCTTTTTTGGGCAGGCTTCTCTCTCCAAGCAACCCTACTTCCATGCTGAGGATGTAAGGTGAACATGTTGAGAGCCAACTGCTGGAGAGTTAGAAGACAGGTGAGTTTGACTCCAGGTGAGTTTGACTCTGGTTGAACCGAAGGAGCTGTTCCTGTGAGTAAAGGGAGGGACTGACTATCCCAACATTTGCCAAACCTCCTTTTGATTTGGGAAGCTCCTGCCTTCTTTCCCTGAATGGTACAGGTTGCTCATCTTGGTCCACTTTGAAGAAAAGGAAACTGAATGCAGTGCAGTCAGAACACCCTTGGCCATCTGGTAAGTCCCTTGGTGTGCATGCCTAGACCCTTTTTTCCACATATCTGGTTCCTCTTTGTGGGAACATCTGGTCCCTCTTTGTGAGGACCTCTGTGATGCCACTGGTATAGGAGTTATAGCTAAGCAGAACTTGAGAACCTGGGAATTTTTACTCTCTCTGGTCTCTTTGAGGTTCTCATCTGTTTATTGGCCTGCGGTTGGGAATTCCCTCTGGTTGTCTGTGCTTTTGTTTGTACCTGTTACTGCCCCTTTTAAGACATGGACAAAACTGTGTTGAATCTGTAGTCTCTTGGGCAAGATCTTGGCTGGTCAGTTTTTAAGGTTCCCTTCTGTTGGCCATGGTTTTGGGAATTCTTGTTTGTCTCTGTGTTTCTTTTTTGTACTTTCTTGCAGTTGGAGTTGGTATGGCAGAGGTAAAGTAAGTGGAAGAAATTCCATATATGCAGGTCTGTCTATTTTAAAGGTTCCAGTCTGTCAGCCACAGTTTCGCAGGGATCCTCTCTGGTTGTCTGTCTCTGATTTTTTTTTTTTTATGTGTTACTGGCCTTTTAAGACATGGGCTATACTTCACTGATCTTACCAGTAGTCTTTTAGAAAGAAAGATCTTGGCTGAATGGGCCACTTGTATGCATAAGCCTGTCTAAGAGAAAGATAGACGTTTTACTGTAACACAATCTGGCCTTCGAATGATTTTTTTTTCTGGATTATTGTACAATCTTGCAGTTGGAGTTTGTCTGTCAGAGGTAAAGTATATGGAAGAGAGTCTGTATGTACAGGAATTTATGCAGTTGATGATAAGGAGTCTGAAGTGGGAAAAAAAAAAAAAAACCCAGGAAAGCTGCCTGGGCTGTAGAAACCTGGGCAAAGAGAACCTAGCCTCTGCCCTGCCTTCCAGCCCCTTCTGCCCATAGCAGATGAAGGCTGCTGGCTACAAAGGACATTGCAGTAGGATCTAGCACTGTTAGTTTATAACCTGGGAATAGGAATAATCTTCCTTTTAACATCTGACAGGACACCCCATTTGTCCAGGGGCTAAACATCACTGGGGCAGAGCAATTCTTTCTAAAATGGTATCCCATCAAATTAAATGCATGGGGAGACTGGCAGATAAACAACAGAACTGAGAAAAGAAAAATCTAATCTAAATAAAATATAAAACCCAAAAATTAAAACCTACTTGTATTGTTGGCAGGCTCTGCAAAAGCATCTTCAAGGAAGCTTAAAGAAAAGGATGAAAAGGGCCTCTCCATTGAATATCAATATGCCAAGTAAGAAAAAGGGCCTGAAAGGAGTCTCTGGGTACAATTGACAGTGGAGAACTCAAAGTTGATTACAGTGTGATAATGATAAGGGAGACAGGTCATGCTCAAAATTATCCTGTGCTTCAACTCCTCGAATACCACCTGGGAGCAAAAAGATTAATGCCAGATAGCCTGATCCCTCTCCTTGAATGAAATTTATTGTATAAAATTAAATGAATAGGTAATATCCATAAGGATTGTTTCAGAATATGAATATAAGAAAGGATCTGAAACTAGGAAGAATAAAGAAAGGAAAGTTATAGGTATGAGATATATTTTAGTATGGAAAATGAGAAGGTAAAAGAAATGTTTCTAGATGAGATAATATTTCCGAAAGGTAAAATACTATTCTTGTGCTAAAGTGAAGGTGAAAAAGAAGACAAAACTAAGGATGTAAACAAGTTGTAGAATGTCTTAGTAAGTTGTGAAAGGTAAATTTCAAAAAGTTTGTATATATGATTAAATTGGCTATAATTAACACCATTATTTAAAGTTACTTGAATTTTAATGTACAAAGTCTCAACACTGATCTCTTTTAAGATAATTTTCTTGTATCTGTTAGGTTTTATTTCTCAGGGAAGCTAAATCTTAAAGAAATCAGGGTTTGAACTTATTTTAAAGTCTTTTAAAGAATTACAACATAACTAGTTAAATAAGCAACGGTTGTTTTAGGTTATTACAATATAGTTGATACCCTAAATACATGTGACTAGGGATATGTATACATCTGAGAACTATGTTTGTCTGAGCCTTGTCTAAGTGCTGTGTATAAGTTTATAAAATTAAAGTTTATGTAGGTTTACCAGTAAGGTAACCAATAAGTGCTCTCTTTTATACATGTCTTTGACACTGCCATTTGAAGGACCTGACTTATATGTTTGCTTTGACTAAGTCTATTTCTGATCATTAACACATTACCTGAATGTAAAGAGATTTAAAGCTACCCTTTGATTTTTGATACTAATGCTAACCCATGCAGACCTGTGATTATTATTACTGCACACTACAGATTCTAAATTTTACTTTAAAAGTCAAGCTTAGTTAATGTAAGGGCATCTATGTAATTGTGATGATAACCACTACTTGCTTCTTTGTATATCAGATGCATTCATGTTCTTCAAATGTATAAGCCTTTTATCATAAAGCTTGGGAGAACACTTTATGAAGTTGATATTCTCCAAATTAAAATTATCTGTAATAATAGTTTCCTTCAGATTTATATACAAATAAAAAATCTGATTGCTATTTATTTATGTCATTTGATGTTTTATAAGTGGATAAAGGTAATCTGTTGTAAATAACTATATATAAAATTAGTGTTACCCCTCATACTGGGAAGGGAATTTAAATGTGTTTTTTGGAAGGTAATAAGGAGAGCCTGATTTGTTCAAAGGTTGACAATGTGGAACATGAAAACATTTTTCCATTTTTTTCTACAAAAAGGAATTTAAGAACTCTCTCAGTCTTTCTGTTTGATTCATGTTTCTGATGTAATGTTGTATTATGTTAACTGACATTGAGGAAATAATATATAAGAGTGTTGTAGAATGTTACTTTTTAAAAAAAGGCAAAGATCAGCTTCAGAAATAAAACAATTTAAGATCATGGGGCTCAGTGGTAGAGTGTTTGCCTGGCATCTGCTAGGATCTGGGTTTGATCCCTAGCACCACATACACAGCTAAGTGTTGGGAAAACACCTGCTTCACCTGAGTTAAGACTCTGCCTCTCATGGAGCCTCCATGATGATTCCAAAGTAGGCTAGAATTAAGCTTATTTAACGTGTTCAAAAAAGATTTTTTGTTGTTGCTGTAAAGATTACTATTATCTCAGAATAAACAGAAGTATAATACCAAACTTAAGTGAAGGTTTGTACAAATTATAAAAGGTACTCAAGTTGGTAAAAGAGTTTTAAAAGAAAGTAAGACTTCATGTAATTGAATTGATAAATACATGGGTCATTGTAGAGGCTAAATAGATACCGAAGATACTTTAGGGTTCATTTTGAATTTTCCTTATAAAAGTTTATGACTGTTGCCTGTTAGTGTTTTTCAGAAGTACTGCTGAACAACCTGAGTTACTTTGAGATAACATGCCTACAGGACAGATGGGATATAATGCTGACTTCCAGTACTAATACCCCAATTAAATGAAAGGGTAACTTTCAATATCCAGAATATTTACACATTTTATACACATTTTATATTATTTTGTTAAAATCTTGTAAGGTTGTTCAAAAAAAAATCAAAAAAAAAAAATAAAAAAATAAAAAAAATATTATAGATATTGAAGTTATAACCCATTACTCCCACTTTAAATGATGAAACTTGCCTGCTGCATGTTTAAAACCAAAAACTTGCAGACCAAAGTGAAGGAAGTAAAAAGGCCATAAAGCTTTTTAGCTTTATGACATCCCACTCGTTGATTTTTGACTTTACTTCTGTCACTTTAGGAGACACGTTGAGAAAGTCTTTGCCTACTCCCAAATGCTAGAGTGTTGGTCTTAACTTTTCTTCCAGCAGTTACAAGATAGCTGGTTTAATTCCTAGTTCCTTGATCCATTTTGATTTGATTTTCACACAAGGTGAAAGATAAGGGTCTAATTTCATGCAGTTTATTTTTAAAAGGGACATGTTTCTTTCTCTTCCTCTCCCACCCCTCACTTTGTAAGCGCTCCCCGCTCTTAATCGTGGGGGAAATAGGATTATCTTTCTTCCCCATCCTAGGCAGAGTTATTTGTCCTTGAGCACATAACCACCACAGGAACAAAATAATCCAAACTTTAGAGATAGTGCCAGATGATCTCAGAAATGATTGCTTTCCAAACTAAGGCAAATACAACTCTGACAGAGAACACATAGATTGTAACCTTTGAATCACCTCTTTAAAAACTCCCGAGTCCCTCTAAAGGGCAGAATCACAGCCTCTGGGATAGAAGTTCCCTGTGTTTCTCCTTTGCTAGCAAAGCAATGAAACCTTTCCCCCCCCCCCTTTTTCTTAAAATGGTGTCCTCATTAATGGATTGGCAATGGGGACCAGGACCGAGCTTTCAGGAACAGGTGCAGAGAACTGGATGAAAGCAATAGTAAGAAACTGGAACTGACCTAGGACAGACAGACACGAGTGGCGTGAACACAAGGTTAAGGGAACGATTCTATAAAATGGACCCACAGTGCTGACCCCCACATACTTTCTTTTCCAAGAAGCAATTTACCCGCAACCCTGCCTGGTTTAAGACAACAGGAAATGTCATGTACATCAGCAAACTATTATCTACAAGAGTATCGCAGGTCCAAAATAATGTTGATAAGAGGAAATGTGACTCTTTTCACAGACCAGATCCTGAAACTCTGGAGATAAGGATAATTCCTCCTAACCATAAATCAGAATTTAAGGTTAAAATTCCAGTTAGAACTGGTCAGCATGGGCAAAGTGAACTATAGGTGTCATGGCAATGGGAACTGTAAGGTCTGATGTCATCTTACTGTTAGTTGAAAGTTAAGAGGTGAAAAAACAAAAGTTAAGAGGTGGGCCTGGGCAGGACACTCTGGAAACTTCCTTGATCCCTCAGTAAAATTGGAAGGCAGGAGAGGCATGACATCCCTCTCCTCTCTGAGAGGGCCCACTCTCTCCCTTGAGAGGTCCCCTTTTCCCTTTCCTGTCCCTTCCAGTAAACTCATACCTGTTACTCTGAGCAACATATCTGAAATCTTCCTGGGTGAACGCTGGCGTGTGTTGGAACTGGTGAGGTATTTGGGCATGCCTTCCATAGATCCTTTGTGGTTATTCCTATGTAGCCCTTTGGCTTCCATGTATATCTCCTTATTGTTAGCCTCCACTTGCTCTGAGATGTTTACCCAGGTACAACAGGTGGAGTTTAAAAGTGCACAAACGCCTCCCTGTTCTGCTAATAAGAAATCTAACATCTTCCTGTTTTCAATTAAAATATTGGCTAAGGAATTTAATGAGAGCTGTAGGCCAGCCAGCACATCTGTCATACTTTTTCCTGTTTTCAAGGGCTTCAGTTAGGGTTTTTAGTTTTTAGTTCTGAATTCAAGAACCAATCTTCTAGGCATTGGTGGCACACACCTTTAATCTCTGTGACTCAGGAGGCTGAAGCTGGAGGATCACAAGTTTAAGGCCTGCCACAGAAATTTAGTGAGACCCTGTCTTAAAAAAAAGAAAAAAAGAAAGAAAGAAAAAGAAAAGAAAAGAAAATACTGGAGGATATAGCTCAGTGGTAAAAACTCCCTTGGCTTTGGTCCTCAGTACCAAACATAAGCAAATGAACAAACATACCCCAACATGTCACTGGAAAAGATCTGGGGAGCTCCAAGAGAGAAGGACCTCATCTCAGGATGAGTGGGGTCCTTGATGCATGTGCAGGAAAAGAATTTCACTACATGTCTGTCAGAGACAAAGACAGATTTATTTAGGAAAGCAGGGACATATTCAAGGGAGAATTCAGGCGATCTTGAGAGTGAGAGATGCTTTTGGGGTCCCAGGATCTTTTTTTAAGATTTAGTGAGGCGGGCTGGAGTGGTGGCTCAGAAGTTAACAACATTTGCCTGGCATGCACGAGTAGGCAAGTTCAAACCCCAGTACCACGAATACAATGAAGTCTCGGAGCAATAAAGGCCACATGAAAAACTAAATAAAATTGTTTCTCTCTCTCTCACTGTCCCTCTCTCTTAAAAAAAAAAAAAAAAGATTTAACGAGACATTTGGAGATGACATCAATCCAGTGGTCACAACACAGTTTGTAGTGTTCTCAGAATCCTTTGGCTGAAGTGGTCTCCACTATCTGATCAATAGATGATTCTGGGATCCCCTAAAGCATATATTTCTTACAATATCATATTTCTCTTTCCTTAATCTATTTATTGCATAGGTTAATTAACAATGTACAAGGCAACTACCGTGAGCGAGTGAATTTCCAATAACTTTAAGATTTACAGATTTTCCAGAAATGTAGAAGTGGCAGGCCTGGGAGAAGAACTAACTTGGAAAGTGATGGGTTCAGAAAGGTATGTGGAACTTAAAATTATATTTCCTTGTCCTTCCTTTTGTTTCCTTTCTACCTATCTTTTTTTAGTTGGTTCAGCATCATATTACATAATGAGGGATTCATTGGTTCATATTCATACATGCATAAGCATTTCTACCTATTTTTTATTTCTCCTATCTTACATCAGTAAGATAATCGGTGAGGAAGACTAGTTTAGTGACATGGGACTGAGGATGAAGGACAGTGTTATTAGAATATTCACAAGGTGGGAGGAAGCAGGGAAGGAGTCCAGTCATGGACTCTAGTTTCCAGGTCAAGCGGTGATCAAGACAGCTAGTAGTATAGTTACAACCTGGGGAGTTAATCTTATCTATACAGGCATGGGTGTGATTGAAGGGGTAGAGTTTGTCTAAGTGGTAGAATTGGAAAGGCTATAATATGTGTTCAGATTTTGGCCTGAAGCACTTATATCAAAGTCAGTCCAAGCATCCCTTCTTTTTACCTTAAGGTGGCAGAGTACTACTTATGCATGGGGGCACAACCTCTGTGACTGTAGACTAGAGAGGCACCAAAGGAATTAAGAAATGCCTAAGTGAGAAGTATCCAACAAAACTAAAGGGTTGGAGATTGGCTGAGATAGCGGCAGCCATGGGTTCCTGGGTTATGAGAAGAATTACAGATGACAAACCCAAGATATTAACTCTTTCTAGATTTTCGGGGAAAGGCTATTATCTGGCAGTCCCCTTAGCCAGGAAGGATGACATATCCAACTTTTAGATACACTATTTGAGAAATATCAATTAGGAGGGTATCATTCAATTTTTTAGCCATAGAATCAGGTAGGAAAAAGAAGAGAAGGAAGGCAAGCATGTCTGTTGTTTGAACTTAGACCCAGAGGGGCAGAAAAGTGTTTTCCTGGAGATAGGGCTGGCTCACATTGGTGTAGAAATAGGAGCACACTAACAATAAACAGGCCCTCAAGGTGTCACTGCAATCCTTATCTAGCCATTGGTTTAACCTATTAAACAGGTACTTGAGGTTCTCTACAGGTTCATGAATGTATTCGTGTGATTCCTGTGGGAGATCAATTGGGAGAGGTTTAAACAAACCCTGCCGGGGCTCCCTTGCAGCTTCACAGCAGTAAGAGTGGCCAGCACTCTTGGAGAGGCCCTTTCCACTGGGCTGAGGCCAGCCCTCTGGTGTCCCTCTCTCCACATTTTGAGCATAACTTTATCCTCTGGCTGCACCTTTGGCAGTGGAGCAGGATCCTGAGTCGGTTCAGGCAAATTTTATTTCTGTAGTCTAAATGAGCCTGCTGGATTTTCCCTAGATTAAAAATATATTGTACAGTGTGGTTTGAATCCTCATCAAACCAAAAAGTGGCAGTGAAAAAGGACCTACCGTATATCATCTCAAAATGGCTACTTAGGGCAGTTTGGATGCCTCCCCCACCCCAGGCAAAGACAAAGGTTTATTTAGGAAGGTAGATACATAGTCAAGGAAGAATGGGGGAAATCAAGAGACGGGGGCAGAGAGAGGTCTTTGGGATAAAGCATTGAAGGGAGAATATGAGCTGTCTCCAGAGGGAGCCACAGTCTGGGCAGCTCAAATTCTTGAGGGCAATGGGAAGCAGCTTAATCCAGCACTCCTGGGTTCCCTGGCACAGATTGGCTAAGGTCTGTTTAAGAGTGTGGTTGGCCTTTTCTGTCTTTCCTGAGGTCTGAGGGTTCCAGGTCAACCACATATAGCTTATAATTAATTCTAAGAGCTATAGAGTGGTTTTGGGTTATCCCTGAAAAAAAAAAAAGGTCCATTAACACTTTAGAGGGAACTTGAGAAGCCAAACAGAAGGGTTATTTCCTTTAAGATGCATTTGCATACTTCTGTGACTTTTTCTGTTCTAGTTGGTACCTTTTATTTTTTCTTGTAATGTTGGGGAATCAAACTCAGGGCCCCAAAGCATGCCAGATAAGTACTTTACCAGCAAGCTACATAACCAGCTTTCTGTTCTATCCACCCTAGCAAAAGTATCCATTAATACCAGTAAATATTTACACCTAGCTTTAGAGGGCATCTGGGCAAAGTCTAATTACTACTCTCCCTTTGGGTAGGTGCTGCAATGCTGGACAGGTTTTAGAAGTAGGGGAAGCACTAGACAGGATTGAGGATTATTTTCTTTGCAAATTTAAAAACTTTGAGTCACCTGTTTAACATCTTTCGAAGCCCCTTTCTGATAAGGCTAGTTGGCAGAAAGCATCCCTTCATCATGAATGGAATGACTGGCATTGTGGCTAAATTAAGGACTGAGTGTACTGATATGGGAATGATCAGTGCTAAAGAAAAGTGCAGGGGAGCCAAGAGCCTTCGAAATAGAATAAACTTGGGAAATATGTCAAAAATGCTACATGAGCTTAGAATCTCTCTGGGTTCTGGGATTACTTCAAATCTGGGCATTGTCACCTCAAGTCCTTTCTATACAAGACTCTTGGGTTCCTTTGTCCTTGAAGGAAATGGCCAAGTTAATTTTGCAACCAGATCCCCAAGAACAAAACTCCAGAACTTAAGTTGAGGTGCAAGCTATTTCCACTCCTGAATAAAAATTGTTTCAAGGAAGCAGGTAAGTTGCCATACTATATGGTACTTCAGATTATGTTTGTCCAGTTTAGAGATGAAGGCTATCCATGGCATCTGCACTATAAGTAATTCTGCAAAGAATATGCGTGTTTGCTATTATATAACATTTCTTGTTATTTCCTCAGGAAATTGAATTACTGAGCTAAATGGAGTAAACATTTTGATAATCATTGAGAAACTGGCCTCCAGAAAAGTTGGATAATGTATCCACTGTTTTCATTGCTGTGACCAAAAGGCCTGACAAATACAACGTAGAGGAGGAAAAAGTTTATTTGCAACTCACAGTTTCAGAGTTCTCAGTCCATAGATGGCCAACTGCATATCTCTGGGTTCAAGGTGAGGCAGAACATCACGGATCAGAGGGAGATCAGTGACTTAGAGTAATGGAGCATTTTGGAAAAGAGGAACTGATTCATACCCAGCTGGTTGCCAGGGACTGCCCTCACCCCTCAATCAACACTGTAGTGGGGGAAATGCTGTTCTACTCAGTCTGATCCTTTTTTCTGTGCAGAAACCACTGCACATAGAAAAGCAGTATTGGGCTGAAATAGGGTCGTCTTGGCATCTTTGCTGTGGAGGAGGGGGCAGACTCCCCCTTCCACCTATGAGGAGATCAGACTGTAGCGATTTTGGACAAACAGGCAGGGAAATGGAGTTGGGAATCTAAAGCAGATTTCCCCACAATTCTGTTAGGATCCTACACTCTGCTGTGAATGGACAGAGTGCAAACAGGAGCTCTACTCTGTGTTTAACCTGGGACAACTCCGTGGCATCTCTGCTTTGGAGTAGAGAACATTGTGCCCATTTCTAGCCCCAAGCGGTGCAGGCTGCAGCCACTTTGAGCATACTGGCAAGGCACGAATCTCATGGATTCCACTATTTCCCCAGAGCAAATTCAGCTGAACTGGAGACCAGAGTCTGCCGGACAGTTAAACCAGAGACAATTGGATCAGGGAGTGAAAGAGTTACTTGATGGCAACCTTATCTCCTCCCCCTCCCAAGTTGCAAGCCGCCAGACTCTGGGATAATTCGTCATACTTTACTGGTGAACAGCAGATACCACTTCAAGTCCATACATCAGAGTTTATTTTATTTTTTATGCTTGTGTGTTTGTTTGTATTCAGTACTGTTACTGTGGACCTGTTTCTTCTATCTACTTACTTATTTCTTACCTTTCCCTTGAACACTTGCTTTAATGTAAATATTAGTACTCACCACACCTCCTGAGGCCAGGGCTGTATATTTCCATAGTACTTCACTTCTCCATTTTCTACATCGTTCCTATTCTCTGGCTATAGCCGAACCCTATTCTTATAATTCTCACCCATCCCCAACATCACTCCACCAGTCTCTCCCTCTTTCTCTCCTTTTTAAAAAATTGTATTTTACTTTTTTTTATAATCAGAATATTCTTATAGTGTATCTACACTCTCTCTGCTCTTTTTTCATAATTACAAGACTGTCTACCTTCCTTCCCCAGTTCTTTACTCTCAGATGTCTGTAAGCATAACATCAATTAGCTCCATCTGGAGATAATTGCTAATCACATCTTCCCTCTCATAGGTGATAAATAATAATAGTGGATTGACTACAAAAGGAACAGATTAATCAGTTCAACACTGTTTATTGCATGCTTTAACAGATCATAGTTTCTATTTTACTTTTTTGAGGGTGTTAATGGAAACCTGATGTGAATGCCAAATTTGATAATATTTGTTTGCTTTTGATGGTTAATAGTGTTGTAGCCAAAGATAGTTACTAATCCTACCATTCTGCTCGTAGGTGGTAATTAACATGTAGAATTGATCCAGAAATTGAAATTCAAGAGGCCTGTAGGACACCAATTAGACCTAACCAATTGAGAAACTCAGTGAGACACATCATATACAAAATGAATAGCAGAGAAATCAGGAAAAGAATATTAAAAGAAGTAAGAGAAACACACCAAATCACATTCAGATTCTAATCAATAAGGATTACTGTGGATTTCTCAGCTCAGACAATAAAGGCAAGGGGAGCATGGAATGATATTTTTCAAATATTGAAAGAAAATAATTTTCAGCCAAAAATTCTATACCCTGCAAAACTCAGCTTTAAATCTGATGGGGAAATAAAATCCTTCCATGATAAGAACAAACTAGCATCACACATGAACACGAAACCAGCTCTTCAGACAGTACTCAAAGATAAATTTCAAACAGAGGAACAAGCTAACAACTCCCAAAGCCCATAATCAGAGGAAAGTCAATAAAAACATAACTCACTAAAAGATATCCAAGATGGCACAAAATACAGCAAAGGTTACAATCCCAAGGAACCAAAATCACATATCTGTTCTGACACTGAATGTGAATGGACTCAGTGCTCCAACGAAAAGATACAGATTAGCAGACTGGATCAAAACCCAAAATTCAACAATATGCTTCTTACAGGACACACACCTCATGCCCCCAAATAGGCACAGATTGAAAGTGAAAGATTGGCAAGCAACATACCAGGCGTATGGTCCAAGAAAGCAATCTGGTGTTGTGATACTTACATCTGACAAAGTAAATTTTGACCGAAAATAAGTCAGAAGGGATAAAGAAGATCACTACATCTTAGTAAAAAGAACAGTACATCAAGAAGATATAACAGGAGCCTGTGAGCAGCGAGATCCAAGGACAGAGTCTGAGCCTCGCTGCTACCACTGCTGCCGCCGCCCAGAGACTGCTGAGCCCCCATCTGTCTACCATCATCTACTCCGGACACAGAACATGCAGTCATGGATAAAAACGAGCTGGTGCAGAAGGCCAAACTGGCCGAGCAGGCTGAGCGATATGATGACGTGGCAGTCTGCATGAAGTCCGTAACTGAGCAAGGAGATGAATTGTCTAGTGGGGAGGGGAATCTTCGCTCAGTTGCTTATAAAAATGTTGTCGGAACCCGTAGGTCCTCTTGGAGGGTGGTCTCAAATATCGAGCAAAAGATGGAAGGTGCTGAGAAAAAGAGCAGATGCCTCAAGAATACAGAGAGAAAATTGAGACTGATCTAAATAAATATCTGCAATGATGTACTGTCTCTTTTGGAAAAATTTTTGATCCCCAACGCTTCACAAGCAGAGAGCAGTCTTCTATTTGAAAATGAAAGGAGACTATTACCATTAATTGGCTGAGGTTACTGCTGGTGATGATAAGAGAGGGATTGTGAATCAGTCACAACAAGCATACCAAGAAGCTTTTGAAATCAGCAAAAAGGAAATGCAGCCAACACATCCTATCAGATTTGGGTCTGGTCCTTAACTTCCCTGTGTTCTATTATGAGATTCTGAACTCCCCAGAGAAAGCCTGCTCTCTTGCAAAGACAGCTTTTGATGAAGCCATTGCTGAACTTAGATACATTAAGTAAAGAATCATACAAAGACAGCACACTAATAATGCAATTACTGATAGACAACTTGACATTGTAGACATCAGATACCTAAGGAGACGAAGCAGAAGCAGGAGAAGGAGGGGGAAAGTAAGTGGCCTTCCAACTTTTGTCTGCCTCATTCTAAAATTTACACAGTAGACCATTTGTCATCTATACTGTCCCACAAGTAGTTTTTTTGTTTATGATTTTTGACAGGTTTATGCTACTTCTATTTGAATTTCTATATTTCCCATGTGGTTTTTATGTTTAATATTAGAGGAGTAAAGCCAGTTAACCTTAGGGAGTTATCTGTGTTCATCTTGAGGTGGCCACTATGGGGATGTGGAATTTTTATGAAAGTTATAAATGCTTGGCATTTAGGTACATTGTGGCTTCATAAGAGCCAGTGTTAAAACTGCTTCCATGTCTAAGCAAAGAAAAATGCCTACATATTGGTTTGTCCTGGTGGGGAACAAAAGGGATCATTAGTTACAGTCACAGGTGTAGTTATTGTGGGTACTTTAAAGTTTGGAGCACTTATAAGGCTGTAGTAGAAACATATATCCCATGGATCCTACATGTGTGAATCATGTGTTTCTGTGGAATAGTCAATCTCAGTATGCACACCTTTGACTATTGCTGCAGAAGTGCTCCTTTAGACAAAGTTGTGACCTAATTTACTCTGGATAGGACAGAAACAGTTCACATTCCATTGTTTGTAAAGTTACCTGCTGTTTGCTTTCATTATTTTTGCTACACATTTTATTTGTATTTAAATGTTTTAGGCAACCTCCAATACCATGAACATTAAATCTTTCATTATAATCTCATGGGTCTCTAAGGTTCTGTTATTGTTTTCAGTCTATTTTACTTTCTGTTTTTCAGATTGGGTAATTTCTATTGTTCTGTCTTCAAATTCACTAATTCTGTTCTCTGCCTTTCTTCAATCTGCTATTGAGGATCATCCAATGACTTAAAATTTTTATTTATGGAATTGGATATAAGGCCAAAAGAAAACTTACGGAACTCACATCTGTGTTGTTCCTTGTGTCCCAAGATCTCTGCATTCTTCTTTCCACGCTTCAGATTCTTCCTATTGTTGTTTTAAATAGGTAATAACCAGAATTCTTGGTTGCCCTTAGTGGAAAGGTCTGAAGACTGGTGTGTCTACTCCACTTCCTCCCTGAAATGAAAGAAATCATGCATTTTATACTGATTTTGACTCAAATATGCTGGTGGGAGCCTGGAAAAGATTCCTGATGAAAAACAAAGCCACCACTTGCTTTTAATTTTGCTCTTTCATTCTTTCCTCCTTCCCTAAAGCCATACTTCTTTAATCCACATGCCTGCCTTAATGCTGTATGCAGATGCTGGGTTTGGGGACCTTGTAGGTAGGCCCAGGATCCAGGACAGGTGGCAACTATGTTTATGAAGGGACCAAACTCAAGAACTTTAGATTTCTGGTCTTGGAGGAAAATTTTAAGTATTTAATCTATAGTGATGATAATTAGATGATTTGTTCAAAACATACAGTAGATACGGGGTGCAAAGGAGAGTTTGAAACTGGAAGTTACACCTTATGGAGTCAGGGTAGAACTCCAGAGTACAGAGCTGGGTAGAGGACAAGCAGAGGATAGAGACAGCGAAGAGACAGCAGCAAATTAAACCAGAGGGAAGCCCCTTGCAGTGAGGCTTAAGAATCTGACCAGAAAGAATTTCTATAAGGACTACTGCTAGCAATAATCACTGAAGTCCCCTGCTGCTCACCCTGCACCTCGAACAAAGGGTACGGAGCAGGCTGGGGGTGGGGGACCTGTACCAGGGAAGTGCACTAAGGCCCACTTGTGTACTGCTACTCAGGCAAGAGTGAGGGGTCTGTGCAGCTTCCCACTTGCCTCAAACAGAAGCAACAACAAGCAGCTTTGTTTCAAACCAAAGGAAAACAGATTCACCAGGACCAAACCACTGGTGCTGCGAAGAGATACCATGAGAAGCCTAGGGACAGCCTTCAAGAATCACAGCACTGCTCCAGAGGGAACCCACTTGAATAAGCAGTGATATACAGACAGGAAATGGCCAAAGGATATACAGTGGAAAGGAGTGGATACCAGCCTCAGTAGGTGCACAGACTAAGCTGTAATTGCAGCTGGCAGGTGATAGGGCATTATTTGGATACACAGTAAACATAGGGTCACTTCAGAGCCTATATCCTGAATTTATGCAACATTAGAAGCAACCAACTCACCACATTTGACTCTCTGTACAGTCAGCAGCAGAGCCCTGAGGTGACAAAGCAGAAGCTACTGGTAGGAGGTTCATAGCAACTAAGGAATTGTCTCTTGTGCCCCTGCAACTTGGGAGAGATATGTAACCAAAGTTGCTGGACATCTGCTTAAATATCTAAGACCCCATGAAATCCTAATCAAGACTTAGCAAGAATTTTTATCCTGTTGATATGGTACATTGTAAACAACTCTAATGTCAACTTTGATCATATAAATACCTCCTTAACTTGAATGATGATTGTTAACCAACATTGTAACACCACACCGTTTGAATGTATTTCATTTAATGGTTAAAGCACTAATTGGAATCAATTTTCATACCTTTGTTTTCCTAGCTCTAGTTTATACCTGCTTCTCTTACTCCCTACTCATCTTCATACATTTTCTGCCATTCTCCTATCTCTCTTTTTCACATTGGTGTAAATTAACCTATTTTAGTTTCTCTTTCCACCTCTCTCTCACTTTCTTTTTCTTCTCCCATTTACCCAATCTTTCTCCCTCTCCCCTTCTAGCACTTACTTAAGGTTATAGTAAGGTTACTAAATTTAACTACTAATCTTTTGATCTTTTCCAGATCTTTATTATAAGTTTATACCTGAATCCAATGAAACAAACAGAACAACTGCAATAAACTTCTGTTCTTACCAGGTCAAATAGAATGAGACTTGGCTCAGAAGTGATTATAGTACATACGTCTCAGTGGTATCTCTTAAAGTGGTGCTGATATTGGGATCAGTAGAGGTCACACATTGAATTAAAATATCAGTATCTGGGGGCTGGAGTGGTGGCTCAGCGGTTTCAGCGCTTGCCTGGCAAGCACGAGGACCTGGGTTCAAACCCCAGCACCACGTACACAACTAAGCGTTGGAGCAACTAAGGCCATGTGAAAAACTAAATAAAAAGTTGTTTCTCCCTTTCTCTGTCTCTCTCTCACTGTCCCTCTCTCCTTAAAAAAAAAAAATATCAGTATCTGGAAATCCACTCAACCCAGGGCTCTTAAGAAAAAGAAGCTCACAAAGTAGTCTTTCACTTAAAAGAAGAAATAAGAACTATGCTGATAGATGGGTAGACACACAAACAATATGAAAAAGCAAGGGAACAAATTATCCTAAACAACTCATAATACTTCAACAAGAGACATCAATGACACCACAGTGGAAGAAATGTCAGAGAAGGAATTTAGAAAATTCATACTAAATTGTTCTATGAGCCAAAAGATGATATAAGGAATGAAATCACAGCGGAAATACAGGAAGTGAAAGATCACTTCAATAAGCAGAGAGTCTGAAAAAGAAGTGAATGGAAATCCTTGAAATGAAGGACTCAATAATCCAAATTAAAAATTCAAGGGAAAACATCACCAATAAATTAAACGACTTTGAAGATAGATTTTAACCTCAATGACAAAGTATATAGTCTTGGATATAAAGTCATCTCCAGAGAAAAGATGTTAAGAGACCATAAACAGAATAGTCAAGAAATCCAGGACAATTTTAAAACACCAAATTTAAGATTCATTGGGATAGATGAAGGCTCTGAAACCCAAACAAAAGGAATGAACAATCTTTTCAGTGAAATAATATCAGAAAAATTTCTAAACCTTAATAATGAAACAAATTCAAGTACAGGAAGCATATAGGACTCCTAATATACAAAATCACAACAAATTCACCCTAATACACATTATTATGAAAATGCCTAACATATGGGAAGAATTTTTAAATCTGCAGGAGTAAAATGACAGGTCATATTTAGAGGTACACCAATCAGATTTCAACTGATTTTTCAACCTAGACCCTAAAAGCAAGGAGGACTTGGAATAATATATACCAATCTCTGAAAGCTAATGGATACCAACAAAATTGAGCTTCAAAATTGAAGATGTAGTAAAAACCTTCCGTGATAAACAAAACCTAAAAGAATAACTAGAAAGTCTGCACAAAACAAAATATTTCATGAAGAAAAATGAAAAATAAAATGAAAATTAGCACAGGGAGGCATTACACCAGAAGCACAGTCAACCAAAAGAGAATAAAATTCCATTTAAACACCAAAAAAAAAAAAAAAGGGCAGGAAATAAAAAGCATCTCTCAATTATAACATTGAATGTAAGTGGTCAAAACTCATCAATCAAAAGACACAGATCAGCAGATTGGATTAAAAATGACCTAACAATATGCTGCCTGCAAGAGACTCACCTCACAGGCACAGACATCCACAGACTGAAGTGGAAATGATGGGAAAAACATACCAGTCATATGATTCTTGTAAACAATCAGGGTTACTATTTTAATATCAGACAAAGTGGATTGCAAGCCAAAATTAGTCACTGAGACAAAGAAGTTCATTTCATACTAAAGGAAATCATATTTCAACAAAATATAATGATTGTAAATATATATGCCCCAAACAATGGAGCTTCTCCATATACCAATCAAACCCTTCTCAATAGTAAGAATCAAATTGACCACAGTACAATAATACGGTGACTTTAACATGCCTCTGTCATCACTGGAAAGATAATCTAAACAAAAACAAAGTAAAGACTCTATAGAACTGAACCATACAATTCATAATTTGGACCTAACTAGCATCTTTAGAATATTTCATCCATTGACAACTGAATTCACTTTCTTCTTAGCATCACATGAAACATTTTCTAAAACAGATCATATTTTAGGGCACAAAGAAAATCTTAGCAAGTACAAAAATAGAGAAAATACTTTGCATTCTATCAGATCATAATAGAATGAAATTAGAAATTGATGATAAGATAAAACATAGAATCCACTCTAACACCTGGAGGTTAAATAATACACTCTTATATGATTTATGGATAGCAGAAGAAATCAGAGGAGAAATTAAAATTTACTTAGAGGTGCTGGGGCAGTGGCTCAGTGGTTACTGCACTTGCCTGGCATGAATGAGGACATGGGTTCAAACTATAGCACCACTTACACAACAAAATGTTGGAGCAATGAAAGCCACATGAAAAACTAAATAAAATTGATTCTCTCTCTCTCACTGTCCCTCTCTTACACACACACACACACACACACACACACACACACTGGGATAAATGAGAAAAGTGATATATCAAAACCTTTGGGACAGAATGAAAGAAAGTTCATAGCTTTGAGCTCATACATTAAATAAAAAGACACAAAATAAATAACCTAAAGTTACAACTTAAGATCCTAGAAAAGGAATACCAACATAAAATCAATAGAAGAGTAGAAGACAAAAAATAATTAAAATCAGAGCTCAAGTGAATGAAATTGAAATAAAAAATACAAAAATCAATGAAACAATGAGTTGGGGTTTTTTAGAGGATAAATAAAATTGATAAAGCCTAACCAAACTAACTAGAAGAAAGACTGAGAAACTCAAACTTAAAATCCAAGATAAAGAAGGAAATGTCATCACAGACACTTCTGAAATTCAAAGGATCATCAGAAACTATTTTGAAAACTTATACTCCAGTTAACTGGAAAACCTTGAAGATATGGACAGATTCTTAGAGACATATATGTTCTACCCAAATGGAACCATGAGGATATGGAAAACTTAAGTAGATCAACGTTTAGTGATGAAATTGAAGCAGACATCCAAAGCCTTCCAACAAAGAAAAGCCCAGGACTGGATGGATTTCAGCCGAGTTCTCAGACTGTTAAAGAAGAACTAATGCCAATCCTCCTCAAATTATTCCATGAAATAGAAAAGGAGAGAATTCTGCCAAATTCATTCTATGTTGACAGCATCACCCTGGTATTAAACCAGACAAAGACACATCAAGGAAAGAAAACTTCAGACCAAATCCTTGATAGACATATATGCAAAACTTCTTAATAAAATATTGGCAAACCACATACCAAAACTCATTAAAAGTACACCTTGACCAAGTAGGATTCATCCCAGGGGTTCAAGATTGATTCAATGTATGGAAATCAATAAATGTAATCCACCACATAAACAGACTGAAAACAAAAATCAGAGAATTATCTCAATAGAGGCAGAAGAAGCATTTGGCAAAGTACACCACTCATTCATGTTTACAACACTAGAAAAACTAGGGATAGAAGAAACTTACTTCAACCTTGGAAAGGCTATATGTGACAAACCCAACGCCAACATTCTGAATGGAGAAAAATTAACAGCAATTCCTCTAAAATCAGGAACAAGGATGTCCACTTTCTCCACTTCTATTCAACATAGTCCTTGAAACTCTACCCAGAGAAATTAGGGAAGAGAAGGAAATTAAAGGGATATGAAATTAAAGGGGAAAGAAGAGCTCAAACGTCTCTGTTTGCTGACGACATGATTCTATGTTTAGAAGACCCAAAAAATGTCCCCAGAAGACTTCTGGGGCTCATAAATGATCTCAGCAAGGTAGCAGGATACAAAATCAACATCCATAAATCAATTGCGATCCTATGCTCCAATGAAGAACTTGCTGAGAAAGAAATTACACTATGTTTTAAAAATCAGTCTAACATGGTCTGGAGGAGGCAATGTCCACCGAAGTTCTGTCTGATAAAGTCCAGACTTGTGGATGGGCTAGGCAAAGCCAGCCCTGGAAATTGCCAAAACCATCCCTTCTAAGAATTGGCTGTGTTCTAGTAATTATATGTATTATGAATTTACTCAAACTGGAAACTGATTGTTATAAGAATTCCGTTGCTCAAACAACTGTTGCGGATTGTTGAGAAGAGTACTTGTAATAACAAATAGAAATCATGGAAAATAAAGCTATACTAACTTTAAAACAAAATTGGAAATAGAAAGCAAAATAATTAGAACTAAGAAACGAAGAAATAGTACACATAAAACATCTACAGGAAAACATGTTTGCCTTTCCTGTTCTTGCAGAGATTTTTAACTTCTTAGTAGTAAATAAGACATGTTTACCTTTCTTGTTTTTGCTGAAGTTAGGTTTTAACTTCTTAGCCCATAGATTAGGAGGCACAAATATTTTATAGAATTAACAATTAGAGGACCTAAGATAACTATAAAGTATCTAGTAAGGTTACAATAACAAAATAATTTTAGGTTAGTAGTTAATAAGGTATATGGGTATAATAGCCTATAATGTAGTCTAGCTAAGAAACCTCTGAATAAAAACAGGGAAATGGAATTTGGGGAAGTGTTTGATCTGTGTCTTTTATCAAAGCAGTTTTAAAGAACCGAGAACAATATTATTCTTTTGGAAAATAAGGCTTCTTGGTACAGTACATGAAATAGTCCATGAGGATTTGACCATGACCTATGACAAAGTGGAGAGTTTTATGTCTGGTTCTGTGAAACAGCATGAACCAAATGGTCACATATGGCCCCCAGCTAATAAGAAGCTTTTCGTTTATGCTAAGATAGAGCTTCTAGATTATTGTAGTATGGTTACCTTCAAATGCCTCTCTTATCTAATGAGGCAATGGTTTGAAGAAACCTCTGAGGGAAAAAAGTAACGATTTAAACCACTTTGTTACATATGGTCAGTGTGGTGAGGTTGAGGACATAAATTGTATTAATGGTTGATACTTTAAGATTACTGGGAAACTGAAAAGATGATTGTACAATGAAGCAGATAATGAAAGTCTTATTTGTGCACCTGTATAAAAAAGTTCAACAATAAAGAACAGACAGCATTTTGTTCAAGCAGGGTGCTGTGTCTGCTTCAACTTGCTCCAGAGGTTCAGGTCGTTCCTCCGCACCAACTCCACTCACCCTTCGGGGACACTAAGAGTTCTGCTGGGGCTGGCCCCCAGCACTATACTAACAAAAACAATATTGGTACTGACACCAAAACAGGCATGAAAATCAATGGAATAGACTAGAAGACACAGAGACAAACCCACATAAACACAGCTACTTCATAGTAGACAAAGTTGCCAAAAGCATAAGTTGGAGAAAAGACAATTTTTTAAAATAGTTGGTGCTAAGACAACTGGAAATCTCTATGCAGTAGAATGAAATTTAACCCGTATCTCTCACCCTGCACAAAACTCAACTGAAAGTGGATCAAAAACCTAGGAATTAGGCCAGAAACCTTGCACCTAATAGAAGAAATTATAGGCTCAAAACTCCAACATATTGGCTTAGGAACTTCTTCCTTTACAAGACTCCCAAAGTGCAAGAAATAAAATTAATCAATAAATGGGATGGCATCCAATTGAAAAGTTTCCTAACAGCAAAGGAATCAATCAAGAATGTGAAGAGAGAACCTACATAATGAGAGAAAACTTTTGCCCCCTGTTCCTCAGATAGGGCATTAATATCCAGGATATACAAAGAACTCAGAAATGTTAACTAAAAAAGCAACCCAACCAATGGACAAAAGAGCTAAACAGACACTTCTGAAAGGAAGAAATATGAACGGCCCACAGATATGCGGGAAAATCTTCAACATCTCTAACAATTAGAGAAATTCAAATTAAAACTACACTGAGATTTCATCTCCAGTCAAAATGGCAGTTATCAAGAATACAAACAACAATAAATGTTGGTGAGAATGTGGGAAAAGGGTACACTTTTACATTGTGGGAATCTAAGCTGGTGCAACCACTCTGGAAAGCAGTGGAGATTCCTCAAAAAACTAGGACTGGCTGGAGCCGTGGCTCAGAGGTTCCTGCACTTGCCTGGCATGTGCAGGGAGGCGAGTTCAAACCCCAGCACAATGTGCACAGCAAAGTCTCAGAGCAATGAAGGTCACATGAAAAACTAAATAAAATTGATTCTCTCTCTCTATGCCTCTCTCTCTCTCTCACACTGTCCCTCTCTCTTTAAAAAAAAAAAAAGAAAGAAAAACTAGAACTGGAACCACCATTGGACTTGGCTATCCCATTCCTCGCCATATATCCAAAGGAATTAAAATCATCATACTGTAGTGATGCAGCTACATCAATGTGTATAGCAGCACAATTCACAATGGCTAAGCTATGGAGCCAACCAAGGTGCCCTTCAACAGATGAACAAATAATGAAAATGTGGTACGTATTCACAGTAGAGTGTTAGTTAGCATAAGGAAGAATGATTTTATCGCATTCACCAGCAAATGGTTGGCACTGAAGGCTATCATGGCAAGTGGAATAAGCCAGTCTCAAAAAGTCGAAGGTTGACTGTTTTGTCTGACATGTGGACGTTAACCTCAAATAAGGAAAAGATCAGAGAAATAGACAAAGAGGAATGAAAGGGAGGGAGGAGGAATGGGATCGGGAAAGCTCACTGAATGAATCAGACCCAACTTTCCTATGTGAAATTAGCACAGTGAATCTCATCATCATGTGTATCAACACAATGCAAATTTAAATAAAACCATTTGTAAATAATAGATCAGTAGAGTAGAGGGAAGAGAATAAGGAGTGGGCGGAAGGGAGGGGAAAGGGCAATACTGGGGACTGAATTAGAACTAGTTATACTCTATGCTTTTATAATTATGTCATGGAATATTATTATGTCATGTATATCTAAAAAAAGAAACAGTAAAAAAGAGCGTACAGTCCAACTTCCCACTTTGTGGATTCCTTTTCCATCCTACTTACCTCCTTTGATATCTACAGGTATTTAAGCTCCTGTAGGTTCTAGCAAAAAGCATTAAGGTGACTTTGCTGGGAAGAGAAAACATTAAAAACCAAGCACAGACACTGAGAGAAAAATAAGCCTCTCCCCAGGCAGCCTGAGCTTCCTGGAAAGAGTAATCACCTCACTTCTGAGGCATGGCACAGTATGCTCAGGTGACCTAAGAGTTGCTGGATAACTGCCATGGCACACTGCCCACACCTGATGTTGCTTGGGGGAAGCCAGGCAGCGTGTGACAGTTCTGCCAGCCAGAGAACATCTGGCTTACCAGGCAGGTTGTCCCTCCTGCAGTTGGCCAGAAACAAAGGTTGGCTGATTAGGACCCTCAGCTCTACTGGGAAGTGACTGCTGGGTCCTGCAGGGAGTGGAGGAGCCACAGGCACAAGATGATCCTCAAGAGAAACTTCCCCAGAGTCCTCTGCCTGGGTCTGATTCTAGTTATTACCATCAATATTCTTATAACGTTTTATACCAGTGGGACTTTACAAAACATGATTCTAGGGAGTCTACAGAAGGAGCTTCATTTACCCCCACCAGAGTGGGGCAGGGCCATGATCAAGAGACTCGCTCAGTTGGAGGTGGATTTGCAGCATCTAAGTAAGTTCAGCATGTTAATTTGGAGGTGGTTTGTGTGTGTGTGTGTGTGTGTGTGTGCATGTACATATGTGAGGATACGTGAGTGTGCACTGAGGGACACTTAGAAGGAAGGGGTGTGGGGGGAAAATGCATGAGGGAGGCCACATTCTCATCTGTCAGTTCTTTCAGACATCAGATGTTGAATTCTATGCCTCCTTGTGAGATGTACTGAAAATTAGGTGGGTACGAGTGGGACAGACAGAGGGGAGCAGGGTGTGTATGGAAATGGTGTGTGTGTATGCTGCGATTGCAAGGAGACTAACGCTCAGAATGAGAACCATGGGAGGCTCAGGAATGTCTAGGCACAGCCCTGAGTTTAGGCCTGTGTGTGGCAGAGTTGTTAATAGAGGTGGCTGTGTCTAGGGCACAGAGCCCTTCCATTTTGCTGGGAGCTCCTGTCATGAATGCATGGAGGCCTTGCTAGAGAGCCTGAGGTTGAATCCTGATACAGGTGTTACAGTTGTGTGGCTCTGGGCAAGCGCCTCTCTCAGCCTTAGACAGCAGTCTGTAAATGGAGAGAATGATAAAGTGATAACAGAAACCTGCCTGACCTCATGGGGTTGAGAAATATATGCAGAAAATGATACGTACCCAATTTTAACCTATTCATTTAAAGTTCTGGGTAGAATTTCAGCATATCCTGGGTTGGTTTGTAAGTCTGGTTCCTGTGGAAGGCTAATTCCCTTGAACTGTTTGTGCCTGAGCATCTGACTTCCATGAAGGAAGAGACAGTTTTCCCCACTCCCCAGGGAACCGAAATCAAGTGCTTGAACCCTTAAGGGAGGTGTCGAATGTGTCATCGAGAATGCACTTGGTGTTGCAGCTGGGGAAGGTGTATTTTGAAATGGGAAATGAGTATTACTAAGGCTCAAGGTGAGGCAGAGGGATGGAAGGAAGGAACGACAGGAAGAGAAAAAGACAGGGAGAAAAGAAATCAGGCAAAGTCAGAGAGAGGGAAGGGGGGCAAGACAGGAGAAAAGAGATGAGGACAGAAGAGAAGGAAAAAAGTGAAAGTAAGGGAGTGAGAATGAAAGTGTTCTTATGGGGGCAAGAGGGAAAAAGGGGAAGTGGGAAGTGAGAATGGGTCAGGGGAGAGGGCAAAAGCAGAGCAGAGAGGGTGGGGAGACTTGAAACACCCACAACATCCTCTACACCCTGCTCATGACAATGGGTGATACAATTTTCTGGAAAGCAGGTTTCATAAGGGCTTGCTCCATGAATGTCTTATTCACCACTCATTTCCATTCACACATGGGAATTATATAGATGAATAAGTAAACAAGTGAGTGAGTATAGGAAGGAGAGATAAAAGGACAGGCAGACAGGGATGAAGGGAAGAGAGAGAGGATAGAGAGTGGGTGGGACAGAGGAAAGACTGTTGGCTTGGAAGCCCTACAAATCTGTGCAGTACAGTTTCGCTCAGAGCCTGGGAACCCAAGCTGGTGACCCCAGTGCCACTGTCACTCCTTGGTGGAGCACCTAGAGCACACCAGGACTCTCCTACCCAACCTTAGCCCCCTTGACCTTAACACGGCAGGAGTCTTTCCTCAGCAGGGACACGACCTGCCATGAGGAGCCATCCAGAGCCACCTTTTCACTTCCCTTTCTTTCTTTGCAATGATCACTTCTTCCTTTCCTTCTCATTTTGTTGCTTGTGTACTTCTTCACTCTAAAGTGACATGGTGTCAGAAAGAGCTAAATTTTTTTTAATCTGGTTTTTGTTTTTCTTCCATGTAGTTGTGTATGTGGTGCTGGGGTTCAAACTCAGGTCCTTGTAGACAAGTGCTCTGACACTGAGCCACCTCTCCAGCCCCTTCCAGTGTCTTCTGGGACCTGTTCCCAGATCACAGATGTTCTTGTCCCACAGTGCAACCTGTAATGGAAAACATGAACAATTGCTTATCATCTTGGTTTCTCACTGCCTTCACTGTTCCAGAAAGATGGAAGAAAACCCCAAGTCAACAGGACACTTGAGCAAATCATATAGACTATCTCAAGAGTAAAAGCAAACATAATGATAATCATATTCCTGTTGACAGAGGGATCAGTGTCTCTAAACCAGTTTGTTAGAGTCTCCCTTGGAGGGACTGGAGTGTTGGCTCAGCAGTTACAGTGTTTGCCTGGCATGCATGAGGACATGGGTTCAAACCCCAGTGCCACATACTCAACGAAGTGTCAGAGCAATTAAAGCCGCATGAAACGCTAAATGAAATTGATTCTCTCTCTCTCACTCACTCACTGTCCCTCTCTCTCTCTCTTTTTAAAAAACTCCTTTGAAGCTCTTAAAAGCCCTACCAGAGTAATGCCATTGGGTGTGTCTCCTTTGGGGCTTGAAAATTTTCCTATAAATTATGGGAATGACTTAGTGGAACTATATTCATCTTGCTGGACTCTGCACTTCCTCAAATGAATTCTAGGGTATCAAGGTCCAAAAACAGTTTTTTGCTGGCAATGAATGAAAGAAAAAAATTCAGTTGCCACCCCAAAGAGGAAAGTAGAGGAGATTTGTTTGAGGCAAGGAGAACCCAATGCCATCCTGTGACCCCCAAGTGCTAAACACAGAAAAGTATGAATGAACTATGTAGAACAAATAAAAAAGTATGAATGATGATGATACTATTCAATTGGAATATTTATGAACATTATGCTCTTATGTTCTACCTGAACAAATAAGTATGCATGGTATTTACATAACCCTTCTTTGGCAGGCCTACCATTCATATCTCTTCCCAAGTTTGCTTTGACCATTCTCTTTCTGTCTTGAGCACGTTTGCTGACTCTCCTTCTCCTTTTCCAATCTTGTGCAGTCTTCTTAACATTTTCCTCCTACTTTCAGGGCTTCCGTGTTTCTCTTTTGAAGGGCTATATATGGATCTGAAGTACAGCTTATATTCTGTCACCAAGCCCTGTCCTGTGGCATGAGATTGCATCCACCCAGAGAAAATTCATGCAGCGGGACCATCTCCTCACTAACCTGGTGACCCTGGGTTGCAATCATTAAGGAAAAAGGGGTGTCACCTTCTAACATGCAGGAAGATGCTGGATGGACTGAAGATGATCCCCTAAGACTTGCTGGAGTTTAATGGTGGGGAGGGTTTAGGTGAGGATTAGTGGGAACTAAGTAGGTCCTATGGCAGAAAGCTTTGATTACCAACCTGAGGTTTAATCCCCAGGAGTGTCATAATCTCTAAGCACTGAACTCATTACTTTTGCCCTCTTTTTGTACTGAATTTGTAGATTGAGCTCAAAGTACATATATTCAGACTCTCCAGCCCAAATCTTAGAGATTTTGTAAAGGTGAGACAAATAGTGGATGGGAAAGAGCTTTGAAATTTGTATGCCATTTTCCAAGCACAAAGCATTATTTTTACTATTGGTATTGTAGACCTTGAAAAAGTTCTTCTGTACAAGAAGTCCTCTGCCTGGGTCTATCACCCTCTGTTCATTCTTTTGAGTTAAGGTTGATTTTCTCAAATGAATGTGTTAGATATATCTGGAATTAGAATCTCCAAGGGGGCCTGGGATTTTGTATTTTTTAACAAGCTTTTGAAGACTTTCTTGTGACCAACCAAATCAAGTATCTCCAACCTAAAAGTTTCTGGTGAATCCAATGAGAAGTGAAGGGGTAGATAGGTGGATGATGGTGGTGCTGGCTAGAATAGATTTGCCTTTGTTAACCACTAATAGCATAGTGCAATATTACTCAAAATCTCACTGTAGAAGGTAATTATGTCTTGATTTTGTTAAAATGCACATTATAGTAACACAGCAAAATCAATGTTCATAGGAGCTCAATTTATAATAGCTAAATTATGGAATCAACCCAGATACCCATCAGTGGATGAATGGATCTAATAGCTGTGGCATATATGTACTATGGAGTTCTACTCAGCTAATACAAACAACAATATTATGGTATTTGAAGGTATGTGGTAGGGGAGGTGAAGAGGGAAGTGGACGGAGAGAGGGGAGTGGGAAGGATGATAGGAAGGGATCTAGGGGTGGAATCAATAATGTAGCTTCCTCTTTACTCCTCTGAGAATCCATATACTATTTATGCAATCATTTAATTCTGGAAAATGCACAATCTTGTGTGTGTGTGTGTGTGTGTGTGTGTGTGTATAAATATGTGTGTATATACATATATATATATATTACATATAATACACACACACACACACACACACACCTCAATAAAATAAAAAAATGCAGATTCTGGTAACTTCTCCTGCCCATATCCTCAGCCTGATCCTGAGATTCTGATTTAGTAGATTTGGGCACAAGCCTAAATATTTACATGCATTTTAAGAGAAGGACAGTGAGAGATAGAGAGAGAAAGATAGAACCAATTTTATTTAGTTTTTCATCTGCTTTCCATTGCTCCAACACTTAGTTGTGTACATGGTGCTCAGGTTTGAACCCAGGTCCCTGCATAAGCCAGGCAAGTGCTGTAATCTCTAAGCCACCATGAATATCTACATTTTAAAATAATCACAATTGATGACTCTGATGTAAATGGTTTTTAGGCCTCATTCTGAGAAAACATCATCTAATTGTCAACTTATTTCTCAGTCAGCTCTTAGAATGGCCTTAAATGTGGGAGATAGATAAGTTTTAGTGGAGCTGACGAGAGATGTACCTTGTGTGTGTTTTGCTGGAACAGCCTTGCATGGCTCTGACAAGTTCCCTTGATTCATCACATTCTCTGGGACAAGAGCTTGTAAAATATGAAATCTGGAGACTGTGTTAATTTGCCATTACTGTAATAAATTCCTGATATAATTAGTTTATAAAGAGACAAGGTTTATTTTGGCTTACAGTTTTGGAGGTTTCAGTTCAAGGTCCCTTGGCTCTGTTGCTTTAGGCTCTATGGTGAGAAAGCACATCATGGTGGAGAGGGTGTAGTAGAGAAAGCTGCTTACCTGGTAGCAGCTGGCAAAAGAGAAGAGAAGAAATGAGAAGAGAAGAGAAAGAGAGAAAGAGAGAGAGAGAGAGAAGCAGGCAGAGGCAGGCCAGGGTTTCAGTATCCCTTTAAGGGCATACCGCCATATGACTGAAAGCTTCCAAATGGACCTCAATTCTTAAAGGCTACAGCAACTTCTAATAGTGTCACATGTTGAGGACCAAACCTCTAACATATGAGTTGTTTGGGACATTTAGGATCCAAACTATAGAAGACAGAAAATGTTTTAAGAAAATTAGTATAGAAAGCAATGCTCAGATAATTTGGATTGGTTGAAATGTTTAATTTGTCCTCTCCCACCCCTCTCCTCTTCATTTGCAGAAGATAGTATGGAATTGGCTATGAAACAACAAGAAAATATGGACAACACAGAGAAGAGGATGAAAGATGAAGTTAAGCCTGTTCAAAAGACCATGAAAGCCACAGTGAATGAGACAACAAAGAAGCACAGACCTCCAAAGAAACTCTTCCCACACTCACCACTCTTCAAGCAGTGGGGCAAGGAGCTTTCTGAAGCCCAGCAGGAAAAGGCCCAGGACCTGTTCCAGAAGTTTGGTTACAATGCGTACCTCAGCAACCAGTTGCCTTACAATCGTACCATCATTGACACACGAAATTCCAGGTAGGATGGAGCAGGTTTGGATCCGAGACCTGATTTGAGTCTGAGCTTTGGGAGTTATGGAAGTCCAAGGTTGAAGTGAGAGATTGTTGGGAGAGGGGATAAGGAGAGTTCTTGGTTTTAATCCATTTTATAATGGCAGCTTAGAGAAGGTTAGAGATGAACAGAGATATCAGAGAAACAGTGATCCTTGAGAATTCTGATACAATGGGTCTAACCAATAATTGTACAGCTGAGGACACTGAGGTTGATCAAGTACTTGTGCAAGTCACACAGAAGTTAGCAGCTCTGTTTCCTCCCCTAGTGTTTTCCTCAGACTCTCTGCTTGAATTCTTTGTTATTAAATCTAGTTTGTAGAGATTCTGTCCATTCTGTTTCTTTTTTCCCACTGATTTTTTTCCTTTCTGCTTCTCCCATCTTACTTCATAATTTTTTTTAAAAAAGTAAAAGCTTTATTGAGATCTGATTTATACATCATACAATTCATCCAATTGAATGCAAGAAGTATGCAACTTAATTGTTTTTAGTATATTCAAAGTTGGGCACTATTCCTACCATTAATTTAAAAATTTTTTCATCACTACAAAAACAAACAAGCAAACAAAAAACTCAAAAACACTTCCTACACAGTATCAGCCACTTTCTATTTCCCACAACTTCCTCATCTACAGATTTGCCTATTTTGGACCTTTCTTATGAATGGGATCATATAATATGGGGTTTTTCGTGATTTTTTTTAAAGCTTATCATATTGTTTCCAAGTGTTGTCCATGTTATAGCATGTCCTGATACTTTATTCCTTTTCATTGTTGAATAATATTACTCTGAAAGCATTTACTCTGTTTTATCTATTCATCAGCTGATGGACATTATTACATTGTTTCAGCTTTTGGATTATTATGAATAGTGTTGCTATGAAGGCTTATACCAGTTTTTATATTGATAAACACGTTCATTTTTCTTGGGTGCATTCTCACAGTAAGGTTACTAGGTCATCTAATAACCATATTTAACTGTCAGGCTATTTTAGAAAGTGCATAAATTTTTAATTTTTTAATACATTTTTATTAGTGCATTACAGCTCTACATAATGTTGGGATTAGTTGTCACATATTCCTAGATATACACAATTCAACAATACAATTTGTTCAATAAACCGCCTCTCACATCCCTCTACCTACTTCCTCACATTCCCTGATCCCTTGCCTTTCTTCTGGGTCCTATATTGTTCCTAAAAAATCCATATGCAGTGACATAATTCTTATACCTTTGAAGAACATTTTATATATATATGGCTATAGTATATACAGTGATATTGTAACTGCTTGGAATGTGCCTTGCTTTATCTCAGTTCCAACGTTTCCCCTTCTCCTCTCTTCCTATCATCCCTTGTTATTCTTCAAAACATTTGACAACAGGATTGAATATTTATATTTTTGTACAGGTATGCAGCATAGCTTGTTTAAATATCTTATGAAGTATCTTGCGAATGTATCTCATAAATATTAACATTTTGCATTTTTGTTCTATGGATCTAATAATACATGAGTTTGTCTACTTTACTCCCAAGCCAGGGTTTAGGTCCAGCCTCCACAAATGAGTGATACCATTTGGCCCTTGACTCTCTGGGTTTGGCTAACTTCACTCAGCATGATTTCTTCCAATGCCATCCATTTACCTTCAATACATGCAACATCATTGTTTGTAATAGCTGAGTAGAACTCCATTGTATACATATACCAGATCCATTGATTCAGTGAGGGGCATCTGGGTTGATTCCATAATTTAGCTATTGTAAATTGTGCTGCTATGAACATGGATTTTGCTGTGTTGCTGTAATGTGCTGATTCTAACTCCTCTGGGAAAATACCCAGAACAGGGATAGCTGAATCATATGGTGGATCCAACCCTAATTTTTTGAGGAGTCTCCATACTGCTTTCCAGAGCAGCTGGACCAGTCTGTGATTCAACCAACAGAGTGCTAGTGTTCCTACTGCCCCACAACCCCTCCAGCATTTGCTATTGTTTGTATTCTTCATCTTTGCCAATCTGACTGAGTGAGGTGAAATCTTAATGTAGTTTTGATTTGCATTTCTCTTATTGCCAGTGATTTAGAACACTTTCTCATGTGTTCATTGGCTTGCTCTACATCCTCTGCTGAGAAGTTTCTGTTTAACTCTCTGGCCCATTTATTGATTGGATTGTTTGTGTTTTTGTTATTGAGTTTTTTGATTTCTATGTAAATTTTAGTTATTAGTCCCCTGTCAAAGGGATCACAGGCCATGATTCTCTCCTATTTGGTAGGTTGCCTCTTGACTGTTTTGACTATTTCCTTGGCTGTACAGAAACTTTTTAGTTTAATGATATCCCACTCATTAATTTTTGACTGTAATTCTTTCACTTTAGGATCCTTGTTGAGGAAGTCGTTGCCAACTCCAATATGCTGGAGTGTTTGTCCTAACTTTTCTTCTAGCTGTTATATGGTAGCTGGCTTAATTCCTAATTTCTTAATCCATTTAGAATTAATTTTTGTGCAAGGTGAGAGATGAGGATCTAATTTCAGTTTTCTGCGAGTGGCTGTCCAGTTTTTCTAGCACCATTTGTTGAATAGGCTGTTTCTTCTCCGTGTTATATTTTGACTCCCTTTGTCAAAGATCAGATGTTTAAAGATTTGTGGGTTTGTCTCAGAGTGTTCTATTCTATTCCATTGGTCTTCATTCCTGTTTTGATACCAATATCATGCTGTTTTTAATACTACAGCCCTATAGTATACTTTTAGATCTGGTATTGCAAAACCACCTGTTTCATCTTTCTTGCTTAGTAATGGCTATTCTGGGTTTCTTGTTGTTCCATATGAATTTGAGAATTGCTTTTTCTATATCTGCAAAGAATGACATTGGAATATTAAGAGGGCTTGCATTGAATCTTTATAGTGCTTTTGGCAGAATGGCCATTTTAATTATATTAATTCTGCATAATCAAGAGCATAGAACATCTTTCCATCTTCTCAGATCTTCTGCAATTTCCGTTTTCAGTGTTTGATAATTTTCGTTGTAGAGGTCTTTTACTTCTCTTGTTAGATTAATTCCCAAGTATTTTATTCTTTTATAGGATATTGTGAATGGGACCGATGTCCTAATTTCTTCTTCTTCCCTAGTACTGTTGGTATATAGGAAAGCTATTGATTTATGGGTGTTGATCTTGTAGCCTGATACTTTGCCAAATCTGCTTATTAGCTCTGGCAGTTTTCTGGTGGAGTTTTTTTGGATCTTCCAGATATAGGATCATGTCATCAGCAAAAAGGGATAGTTTGACTTCCTCCCTTCCTATTCTTATCCCTTTGATTTCTTCTCCTGTCTGATTGCTCCAGCCAGGGTCTTTAGGACTGTATTGAATAAAAGTGGTGAAGGCAGTCAGCCTTGTCTTATTCCTGAGTTCTGTGAAACGCTTTCAACTTTTCTCCATTTAGTATTATACTAGCTGAGTGTTTGGCATACATGGTTTTTACAAAGTTAACATAAGTTCCTTTGATCCCTATTTTATCTAGAGTTTTGAGCATAAATAGGTGCTGGATTTTATCAAAGATCTTTTCTGGATCTATTGAGATGATTATATGGTTTTTGTCCTTAATTATGTTTAAGTGATGAATTACATTAATGTATCTGCATATGTTGAACCAGCCTTGCATACCTGGAATAAGCCCACTTGATCATGATGAATTATTTTCTTAATGTGTTTTTGAATGTGACTTGCAAGAACCTTATTAAGGATTTTTGCTCAGTCTGTCCTCATTGTCAGAAGATCTTTCTTCAAGAGCTGAGGTTATGTTTTCTATAGAAGTTAGTCTATTATTAAATTCTTCCATGGTTCCTCTCATGTCATTGACCGAAGATTTTAGCTCTGTTACTTCCTTTTTGGGTATATCTATTTCTTTGTTAATAGAGTTTTTCATCTCTTGAGTCTTCTCACTTAGTCCCTTCATCATATCTTCTTTAGTTCATTGTTCCTTTTAGTAATCAGATCATTGATAATATTTTCAAGGTTTTCATCTCAAGCCCCATCTGTGGCATCCGTTTTCCAGGGAGTTTTGGGTTTGAGGTAAACCTCTGCTTGTTTGATTCTTCATTTTTGAAGAGCTTCTTGTGGATTTCTGAATTGAGATTTCCTGAGGGGATAGTAGGCAGTTCTCCATGTGGTTTTTCCTTGCAAGTGAAAGGGTCAATTCTGCCACTAACTCTTTGATGATCACCTTCTTCCAGATGCTGTTTCTGCTTTAGTCTTTGTGTTGCTCTTTATTTTGATTCCAGGCTCAAGGTTGTAAATCTGAATCTACCGGAATGCAGGGCATCAGGTAGGTGTGGCTGCTCCAGGTGGGGAACCTCCCCTGGTTGGTCCTGAGCAGGGCTGCTCTGGATGGGGGTCCTACCAGTGGTTGTGTGCATAATTTTATGTTCAATTCAGCAGTGTACGAGAGTCTTGATTTTCCTGCATACTCAGCAACATTTGTTATTATTTGTTTTTTTAATTAGTCATCCTCTTGATGGGCTGAAATGGTATCTCATTGTGATCTTGTTTTAAATTTCTCTGAGGTCTAATCATGTTGGACATTTTTTCATTTGTTTATTTGCCATTTGTGTGTTTTCTTTGGAGAAACTCAGAAACATTTCCTTTTAAAAATTGGTTTATATGTCTTGTTATTACTGAATTGCAAGTGTACTGTGTGTATCCTAGATACAAATTACTGTTAGAAATATGCAAATGTTTTCCCCTATTGTATGGATTGTGTATTCACTTTCCTGGTGGTCTTCTTTGAGGTATGGATGATTTAGATTTTGGATGTCCAATTTCTCTATTTGCTCTTTGATTGCTTGTATTTTTGGTGTCAAATATAAGAGACTTGCTGAAGGCAAGGTCGTGAAGATTTATACTTATGTTTTCTTCTATGACTTTTATAGTTGTAGCTTTCACTTAGATTTTTGGATTATTTTAAGTGAACTTTTGTACATGGTGTGATCTTCGTTTTAGATGTGACCGTTATCTAGCTGTCCTAGTATCTCCTATTGAAGAGATAAGTTTTTCTACATGGCATTCTCTTGGTATGTTTGTTAAAATCAAATGGGCAAAATTACAAAGGTTTGTTCTTGGGTATCAGTTCTGTCCTCCTGATATTTGGGTCTACCCTTATGATAGGGACATACTGCTGTGGTAACCCTAGTTTTGTGGTAAGTTTTAAAATGTAGTAAAGGGAATTTTCAATGTTTCTTCTTTTTCAAGATTATTTTGACTCTTTTGGTACTTGAATTTCCTGATTAGTTTGTTAATTTCTGCAAAAAAAAAAAAAGCAGGATTTTGATAGGGATAGCCTTGAATCTGTAGATCAGTGTATAGAATATTGTATTTTAACAAACGTTAGAGTTCATGGACATGGAAAATGTTTCTATTTATTTAGGTATTTTAAATTTTCTTTCCACAACGTTTTGAGTTTTCAAAATATAAGTTTTGCATTTCTTTTGTTGAAATTATTTTAAGTGTTTATCTTTTTGATGTTATTGGCAGTGTAATTGTTTTATTTTCTTTAATTATTAGAGCATTAAAGTTATACACAGTGGTTAGATTCATTTGGACAAAATCATACATACAAGGAATTTGACTTGAATCCCAATTCTGCCTCATTTCCCTCTCCTCCTCCCTTTCCTTATTTTCTTCCCTCTATTTTACTTCCCTTCCTTGTACTTTTTTAGTTATTTATTTTTGATCGGTACTTTCTACATATACATAAAGGCGAAATTCCCTTTGGTGCATTTATGTATGCATATACTATGATTTTTTTGAATTTATTCCATAATTCCTCCCCTTTTCCATTTTTTCTCCCTTCTCCTCTTTCTGCTTCTTCTACTCCACCCAGTCTTCTCTATATATTTATATATTTATGATATTCATTCCCTACCCCACTGCCTTCTTTCTCTTGTTTTGCTCTAGCTTCCATAGATGATAGGAAATGTTTTGATATTTGATTTTCTGAGTCTACCTTATTTCACTTAGCATGATGTTTTTCATTTATATCCACTTACTGGCAAATACCATTATTTCATTCTTCTTTAAAGGGGAGTAAAACTCCATGGAGTAAAACTCCATTTTCTTAGTTCATTCATCTATTGAGGACCATCTGTGCTGATTCCACAATTTGGCTACTGTGAATTGTGCTACATTGTAGTGGCTGTATTGCTATAGCATGCTTTTAGTTTTTTGGGATAGATACAAAGGAGTGGGATAGCTGGGTCATGTGGTGGTTCCATTCTTAGTTTTTTGAGGAATCTAGTATAATCATTTTCTGAATTTCATTTTCAATTTGTTCATTGTAAGCCTATAGAAACAATTGATTTTTGTATAACTTTACTGTGTTCATTTAATCTAACAGTTTTAGTGGGTTTTAAGGGCTTTTCTATATATATAATTATGCCTTCAGCAAAAAAAGAAACTGCATTTCTTTCTTTCCAACATGAAGACTTTTATTTCATTTTCATGTCTAATTGTCTGGCTAACCCTCTACTGCAATGTTGAATAGAATTTGTGAGAGATGATTTCCTTGTATTATTCCTCATTATAGGGGAAAAGCACTTACTATTTCACCATTAAGCAAGATCTTAGCTGTGGGATTTTTAAACATCTCCTTTTTCTAATTTTTTTTTAAAGAGAGAGGGACAGTAAGAGAGACAGAAAGAGAGAAACAACTTTATTTAGTTTTTCACATGGCCTTAGTTGTTCCAACACTCAGTTGTGTACGTGGTGCTGGGGTTTGAACCCAGGTCCTTGTGCTTGCCAGGCAAGCGCCGAAACCGCTGAGCCACCGCTCCAGCCCTAAACATGCCCTTTACCAGAAATTCTACTCTATGTCCGGTTTGTTTAGTGTTTTTTCTCTGTTACCATGAAAAGGTATTAAATTTTGTCTGATGCTTTTTATGTGACTATTGAGATGTCCACTGTCTATTTATATGGTATATTACATTGTAATTTGTTGATATGATTTTATTTCAAATTCTTGGCATCAAATCCCACTTTGGGGACTGGAGAAGTGTCTCAGCAGTAGAGTGTGTGCCTGCTATGCATGAGGATCCACGTTTGATCCCAGCAGCACACACACAACTAAGTGTCAGAGAAACAAAAAGCAGATTAAAAAAATTAACTGTCTTTTTTTTTTCTCTCTCTAAAAAAATCTCACTTGGTTATGGTATATGGCCTTTCTATATATTTCTGGATTTGGTTTGTTCCCATTTCCTTTCCTCCTCCTCCTCCTCCTCCTCCTCTTCTTCCTCCTCCTCCTCCTCCTTCTTCTTCTTTTGAGGAATTTGGTATCTCTATTCATAGGAGATACTGATTTTCTTTCTTCATGATACTTTTTTATCTGATTTTGATATCTGGATAAGACTGGGAATTTTTTCTTCCTCTTCTATATTTTGGAAGAGTTTGTAAAAATTGATATTAATTATTTTTTAAATGCTTGGTGGAATTCACCAGTAACATCATCTGGACCTGGTCCTTTTGTAGTGAGCATTTTTTTTTTAACTGTACTGGGCTGAGACCCAAGGCCTCATGTCTTCTAGGCAAGTACTTTCCCAATGAGCTATATCCCTATCCCTATAGTGAGTAATTTTTTCATTACTAATTTAATCTCTTTGCATGATATAGGTTCATGAAGATTTCTAGTTCTTCTTGAGCTAGTTTTGAAAATTGATGTCTTTCCAGGATTTTTTTTATTTTATACTAATTTGTTGAAAGACAGCTGTTTAAAGTATTCCTTTATAATCTTGTTCATATCTGTAAGCAGTTTGATGATTGACTACTTACATTACTGTTTTATAAATTTGAGGATTCTTTATTTTTTCCCCATCAGTGTTGCTAATAAATATGTGAAAAATTTGTTGATCTTTTCAAAGAACCAAGTTTTCATCTGCTTTCTCTGTTGTTATATTTGTTTTCTAATTTATGTATTTTCTCCTCTCATCTTTATTTTTTCTTCCTTCTTCTTGCTTTGTATTTCACTTGATCTTTCTTTTATAGTTTGTTAATATGGAAGCTTAGATTATTGAATTCAGATCTCTCTTCTTTTTAGTATAGCTCTGTTGCAACTGTACCCCAGAAGTTTTGGGATATTGTGTATTTCCTTCTAATAATCTTAAGGCATCTTCTCATTTGCCTTGTGATTTCCTTTCTGGCCCATTAATTCTTTAAGAATGTGTTTAATTTCCATTGTGATTGGAGAATCGCATTTGGTGTAAATTTGATCCTTTTAAATTTACTGAGGATTGTTTTATGATGTAGCATATTGTCTGTCCCTGAGAAAGTTGTTTGTGTGGTTTTTTTGAGAGGAATGTGTATTTTGCTTTTGTTGAATGGAGCATTATATAGATGTCAGTTAGGTCTATTCAACTGTGATATTGTTTCAGTCTTCCCTGTTTTCTTCCGTCTAGTTATCCCTCCGATGTTGAAAGTGGAATATGGAAGTCCCCAACTATTGTTGTTGAATCAGAACCAAATAACCTTCATTCAAGACCTGACCCTTAACCCATGTTGTGCACAAAGGAGGCCCAATTCATGGTCTGACTGATGATGAATTAGTATTCTCTACCATGTCACCCTGAACAGATGCTTTCCTAGCATCCTGATTCTCTGTGTTAGAAGGCAGGTGAGCCTTAGACAGAGAGTGGAATGCTACTTCTTCACTAAGGACCCCTCATTTCAGGATGAGCCTTGTCTGGGATAGATTACTTTACCGAGGATAATCTTTACCTAAGATATTTAGAGAAATTTTCTGCCTGATTATCTTGTGCAAGGATAGTAAAAAAGTTTTCATTGCTCATGACAACTCCTAATTGACTGGTAGTGACCTGGAGTATTATGTAGAGAAATCTTTTGAGTCCATATGGTTAAATGCATGAGTGCTATGATCTATTAGCATTGTCTGCCATGAGCAAGGAAGAAGGAGAAGGTGGCACATGTTTTAGTATTTGCTTCTTGTGAGAGGGGAGTCAAGAAGGAAGGACATGACAAATTCTCTCCTATGTCTACTGCATAATTTTGGTCTTTAGGTATGAGAATGATATGCTGGGAGCTATTGGTGATTGAAGCTGTCTTATCCGTACTTAAATTTGGAGCATTCAGGTTTAATTCCATAGGAATCACCTCAAGAAACTGCTTACTGAAAAGTGGTACAGTGGTTGAAAAAAATTATGTATGAATGAATTATTTTTCTATACCTGAATATTATTTGAGTTATGTTGATACTTATAAACCATGTTAGCAGTAATATTTCTTGCTATCCATTAAAAAAATCTGTGACTGAGACACAAGAGGATTTTAGAGTCAATACATTCTAGAAATTCTCATTCATTCATGATATGAGAACTACAGGTAAGATGGTAAGACCACTCCATGGACTTTCTTTCTTTCTTTCTTTTTTTTGGAGGGGGATTGAGCCTAGAGGTATTTAACCTCTAATACTTATCCCCAGCCTTTTTTCATTTTGTATTTTGAGACAGGGTCTCACTAAGTTGCTGAGGCTTTGTGATCCTGCTCTCTCAGCATCCCCAGTTGCTAGGATTATATGTATGTACCATTGCACCCAACCCCATTGACTTTCTTTAAGAAAGAAATGCCAGCCCTCACAGTTCTTATGTTGTTGTGTTCTCTCTACCCTTCAAGTATCAAAAAAGGCTGCTGGGAGAGGGTTGTATGGAATAGGTTCATTACGTTATTAAGTTTAGGTATTACTAATAAACAGGTGGATACATGAAACAATTAGACACAAGGAAAGGCAAAACTTCACTAATTACTCTCTGAGAATCACCACCAAAATGCTGTGGGCAGGACTAGTTACATAATTTGTAGGGCCCAGAGCAAAAAGAAAATGCAGTCCTTTTGTTTATAAAGAAATTCTTTTGGGAGTGGTGGTGCATGCCTCTAATCCCAGTTACTTAGCAGACTGAGGAAGGAGAATGTGTTCAAGGCCAGCCTGGTCAACTTACCAAGGACTTAACCAACTTAGCGAGATCCAGTCTCAAAGTAAAAAAGGAAAAATAAAAAGGTTGGGGCTACAGCTCAGTGGTAGGTAATGCATCCCTGGCTTCAATCCCCAGTACCAAAATAAATAATAAAATAAGAATTTCAAGATGGTGATAGCAAAATATTAGATCAAGTAAGAAGACCCTCTAAATGTGAACTTCTCTGTGTGACTACACAGGTTACATTGAAAGTTGGCTGTGCTGCTGGTGTAGTTGGCCTTAGGAAATTTCCATGTAAGAGTAAAAGCCTCTTTACCTGTGCATAAATCACCTTATCAGCTTATCTGTTGTATAACACAGGAGTTTGGGGCAAAATTGTGATATGCATAAAGTTTATCTTTGTGGCTCTATCAGTTAGAGCTTACTTTATTTCTGTGATTTTCCCCTCTTGTTGCTTGGTTGGGGGGACAGGTGTGTGTGTGTGTGTGTGTGTGTGTGTGTGTGTGTATGTGTGTGTATTTACAACCATGACTTTGTTAGGAGGAGTGGCTAAAGATCAGTTCCTCTAGATGTCCTTCCATCAATAAATGTTTTTTAAAAATATTTGATGCTGCCCTGTCCAATGTAGAATGCCTATTAAAAATTGAGTTCATGAATGTAAATTAAGGTTTTAGTTTTTTGTTAACATTAGTCACATTAGAAGTTCTCAACAGCCCCATGAGTCTGGTGGCTGTCATAATGTGCAGCACCAACAAAGATCATTGTTGTCACTGCAGAGTGTTGGAAGAGACCGCTGCACATTCCAGGTCAGCTGCTAGGGAAAGAAGGAGAGGGGAACCATGCTCTTTGGAACCATAGGAGCCACATTTCCTGCCTGTAGTGTGGAGGGTGAGGTTCAGAAAACAGATTCCAGATCCCGGCAGGTGGACGAAGATGCATGATGCCAGTTCTATTTTGCTCCCCTCCACTCCAGAGTCTTCTCATAGGTCCTCTTCATATATAGTTCAAAGAAAGAAGGCACACTACTGACAAGTTACATAAGTAGGTATGTGCCCAAGTTACCGTTTATGACCTTGAGTTCATACACTGAATCAGTGTTTTTGGCCTTGACTGACCAAAAGATAGCCAGTTCCCAGCTATCTTTGTGTTGGTATACACACTAAAAATATAACATAAATCATAGCATAGCCTTCCGGAAATCTTGGTGAGGGAACCTAACTATAGCTATTTTGGACCTGCCCCTACATTGCCTATCTTGATATTAAGTAGGGAAGAGGAGGTAAGGATATACATAAGAGAAGTGTTGTGAAAGCATTTAGAATATATCCAAGGGAAAAAAAATCTCAAAAAATGCTAGGGAGACAGGGTGGAAGGAAGAAAATCTAAAAGTTTGTTGATACAATTATGTGAATTAAAGGGAAGAGAAGTGGAACAGGGTTTTAATCAGTCTTCAATTTAGCATAATTACTTATTGTTACTCTCAGTTACATACATACTTATTATGTAACCATTCTGTACCAGACATTAAGAACTGCCACTGAGCTTTAAAGAATTTAAAGTTTCCTGTCAGGTTCCTCAGGCTCTGCTTTAAACATTGATGATCCTCAGGCTTTAACATGAGGCTCCTTATTGCTTGTAGCCTAGCAGGGAAATTTAACCAGCACCTAAATGGTGATCATTCCTGAATCTATACATCTGTAATTAAAACTGTTCTGTTAAGATCCTGGGTCCAGATATGCAATGACCTGCTAGAAAAAATCCATGGTGTGACTCAGGGGCACCCCAAAATCAGTGTGGCCATACCTAAATGTGTCAACATCTTTTTCTCTTCTCAATGTTCCTCGCTCAATGAAGGGTGCTGTTGTCCAAGAAGCAATTATAAAACTAACAATTCTAAACACCAAAGTAGCAAGAATAGAAGCTAATATTTATTAAATTTTTTTTGTATTAGGGATTGAACCCAGGGGCGCTCTACCACCAATCTACATCCCAAGCCCTTTATCTTTTTTTTATTTTGAGACAGAGTCTCTTTCTCTAAGTTGCTTAGGGTCTTGCTAAGCTGCTGAGGCTGGCTTTGAACTTGTGATCCTCCTGCTTTAGCCTCCCAAGTCACTGGGATTACAGACTTGTGCCACTATACCTGGCTTGAACTACTTTTATTATAAGTAATTTATTCACATAAACACATTTGAACCTCAAAATAATGTTATGATTTGAGCATTATTATTACCACTACCATTTTACAGATAAGGAAAGGGAAGCCCAAAAGATCACGAAGATAGAAAATGAGAGCTGACTTGGAGGAATACCATCCTCTTACAGCATTGGCATCATCTGGAAGCCTGGTAGAAATTCTGGATCTCAGACCTCATCCAGACCTACTGAACCAGAACTTGAATTTTAGGAAGATCCCCAGGTGGTTTGTGCACAGTAGAGTTTGGGAAGCATTATGATCTGGTATCCCCCAGCAACTCCCCCCCTGGCTACCACATTTGAATGATGGGGAAATCAGATCGAAACTGTCCTTCTTTTTCACTCCTTTCTTTCTCTAGGGAAGGTCTTGGGTGAGGTACTTATACTCTGCCACCTGTATTATGGCAGCCCCATGGGGCTTATTGCTTTCTGGGTCAATTTTCTGACACTAACAAATGCCTGAAAAATAAATTTATAAAGGCAAAAGGTTTACTTTGACTCACAGTTTGGGAGGTTCCAGTTCATGCTTGGCTGATCCTATTGCTTTTTGGTCTGTGGTGAGGCAGCACATCATGGCGGGAGCAGATGGTGGAGCAAAACTACTGACCTCATGGTTGCAAAGTGGAAGAAGGAAGAGGGAGGGGCTGTGATCCCCTTATCTCCTTTGAGGCTTGTCCTCCAATGATCTAAAGAACTCTTACCATTTCCCACCTTGTAAAGGTTCTACCACCTCCCAAAAGTGCTCTGGGGATCAAGCCTTTATTTGATCCTTGTGGGACATTTAAGATCCAAGCTGGGATTACTGGCATGCACCACCTGCAATTGAATTTTATTCAACAACAAAGAAGAACAAAGTACTAATGTCTGCTGCAACATTTGATAAGCCTCAAAAACATCGCACTCAGTGAAAGAAGCATAAAAGACAATATGTTACCCAATTGCATTTACATGAAAGGTCTAGAATAGATAATTTTATAGAAATAGAAATTAGATTAGTGGATGTTGATGGCTGAGGGAACAGAAGAGGAATGGGCTGGGGAGAAATAGAGAATAGTAATGTTATAAGATTTCTTTTTGTGCAATAGCAATATTTTAAAATTAGGTACTTTAGCTATATCCTGTCTCAAAATAAAAAATAAAAAGGACTGGAGATAAGGCTCAGTGGTTAAGTGCCTCTGGGTTCAATCCCAGTACCAAATAAATAAATAAATATACAAAAACACAATAGAGGGGCTGGAGCTGTGGCTCAGCAGTTACATCACTCGCCTGGCATGCACAAGAATGCAAGTTCAAACCCCAGCACCATGTACACAATGAAGTGTCAGAGCAATGAAAACCATGTGACAAACTAAGTAAAATTGATTCTCTCTTTCTCTCTCTCTCTCACTGTCCCTCTTTAAAAAAAAATACAAATGAAATAAAATTAGGTAGTGCTAACAGTTATTCAACTCTGTGATTATTCTGAAGACCATTGAATGATGCATTTTTTAAATGTGTGAATTTTATTACTTATAAATTATATCTCAACAGTCATGTTTAAAAATGAGGAGTTGTGGGCTGGAGTGGTGACTCAGGGACTAAGGCGCTTACCTTCTATGAGCAAGGACATGGGTTCAAATCCCAGCACCACGTACACAACAAAGTGTCACAGCAATGAAAGCTAAATAAAAAACTAAATAAAATAGATTCTTTCTTTCTGTATTTCTCACTGACCCTCTCTCTCTTTTTTAAATGAGGAATTGTTCAACGGGTATAAAATTACAGTTTTACAAGATGAGTAAATTCTAGACGCCTGCTGTAAAACATAGTGCCTGTAGTTAACAAAACACTTTTATATACTTAAATATTTGTTAAGAGGATAGACTTCACATTGTGTTCTTTGACACATACACAGACCAAAGGAATACAAGGAAATTTTTGTGGTGGCCATGTTTATTGCCTTGATTTAATAATTATATCATAGGTATATGCATCAATTTTGTATACATTAAATGTATGAAATTTTTAATACACCAACCACACTTCAATAAAGCCATAAAAGTAAGGATAAACTGGTGCCTAGCATATGGTAGGCATTCCATAAATGTAGTTTATAACCTGAAAAGTGAGTAAGCACAGTACTCTGGACAGTTTGCCTCCTGTCTATAGTGAAGAAGTAGAGGGTTGTGTTAAAAGTGACTGAAGGTCTCAGAACACAGGAAAATGGTAATGGCAAGGACAGAAAGAAGGCTGCTGGCAAGGAAGTGAATTTGGGCATGGCAGGAGAATGTGAATTCCTTTGGGGATATATTGGATATTTGAGTATTCATGTCCCCTGAAGACTGATTACAAAAAGAAATAGCCTGTCTCAAAATAAAAATCAAATAGGGCTGGAGATGTAGCTTAGTGGTAGAATAAATACCACCGGGCTCAATCCCGATATCCCTCCACACAAAAGAAATAGATTTTATCCATGTAGCAGAGTACTTTTTGATAAATAAATATAAAATCTCCTTGCTACTGTGAGAAACAACCATTTTCCTCCTTAATGAGTTAGGGGTTTTGATGGGTTGATATAAAATCATATGTAATGAAGGGGAAGATTGAATAGCAATTTTAAAAACTTATGTAAACTGAATATTTTTATTTATTTTTTATTCAGAAATTTATTTGTTGAAAAATCACACAAGCTTCTAACAAAATAACATAATATATATATATATATATATATATATATATATTCTGAAAATTAGATTTACCCCCAAGAGTCCCCCCAATTTCCCACCCTTATCCCTCCCCTCCCCTTCCCAAAATATCTCTAAAAATGTATTGGGTTGTATGACATTACACCTTACCTGGATTTAAAAACATGATACTAAACCTCCTTTCCACTAGCACACTGGTGATGGAACTGCAGACTGGTACAGCCCCTCTGGAAAGCAGTGTGGAGAATCCTCAAAAAACTAGGGTTGAGCCCACAATACGATCCTGCTGTTCCTCTCCTGGGTATTTTTCCAGGGGATTTAGAATCAGCACATTACAGTGACACAGCAGTATCTATGTTCATAGCAGCTCAATTTACTATTGCTAGACTATAGAAACAACCCAGATGCCCCTCACTGGATGAATGGATCCAAAAACTGTGGTACATATATACCATGGAGTTTTTTTTTCTTTTTTTTAATTTAATTTTATTTTTTTCACATTTATTAGAAGTATATAGCGATACAGGATATAGATGAGGGGGAAACATTGTCAAAACAGTAGCAATCAATGTGTATAAACTTTGTTAACCAGGAGTAATGCTAACGCATAGGTAAGCTACTACGGGTTTCATCTATTGCAGTTTCCCCCAGAAGAACTCATGTGTTAAATGGGTATCTAGTGTAGGAATTACATCGGCTTCTGGGATGGTTCCCCCATCTTCCCAATCACCAGACTCCTATGAGTTCTTCATATACCCTCCCCCCTCCCCATCCCCTTCCTTACACCTCCAAGTTACCTAGGGAGCTTTCGCCCCTGTTGCATTGAAAGTCATTCAGTTTGAGGCTTTGTTAGGTCAGCCGTCTGTCCTACTGCTTCAACATAAATTCTAGTATCAACAGATGAGAGAAACCATTCGGCCCTTAAGTCTCTGAGCTTGGGAGACTTCACTAAGCATAATTCTGTCCATCTCCATCCATTTGATTTCGAAAGCTATAATATCGTCTTCTCTGATGGCCGAGTAGTATTCCATAGTAT
>PVKS010002868.1:0-46671 GCA_004027875.1 Aplodontia rufa | reverse complement strand
AGTCAAGTGAGGGGCATCTGGGTTGGTTCCATAATCTAGCTATAGTAAATTGAGCTGCTATAAACATTGATGAAGCCACATCGCTATAATACGCTGACTCTAAATCTTTTGGGAAAATTCCCAGGAGTGGAACCATAGAGTTTTACACAATGATATTGCAGCTTTTGAAGGTAAATGGATGGCTATGGAAGAAATTATGCTGAGCGAAATCAGCATAACCCAGAGAATCAAGGGTCGAATGTCTTCACTTATCTGTGGAGACTGGAACTAGACCCCAGCCATTGAGAAAGGAGGTCTAGTATCATGTTTTTAAATACAGATAAGGTGTAATGTCATACAACCTAATACATTTTTAGAGATGATTAGCAATTTTTAATTAAAAAATGGTCTCTTATAGATGTCTCCAGAAGACATACTCTTCCTTACTGCCATCCCTCAGTGTCATCCTCATATTCTTAGATGAATCGCTGTCCGTTATAGAACGGGCCATCATCAGTATCATCAACCGGACCCCTCCTTCCTTATTGAAGGAGATCATCTTGGTGGATGACTTCAGTTCAAACGGTGAGCAACTTGAGCAAGAATAATTGTAAAACTTACCATTTGTTATCTGTGCTTGGCTGGTAAGGGGATGTAGCTTTGTGTTTGGGACCCCTTGGTCTTCTCATGGAGAGAAAAGAAAAGGAAAATTTGTTCAGGGGCTATTTGTGCTACCACATTTAATTTTCACAAAGCGAAGAGAAGACCATTATTTCAATTTCATAGATGAGAAAGCTAAGACACAGAAAGATCATGCAGTGTGGTCAAACTGCATGGCAAGTTGCTGTGGAGTTGGGATCAGTCCCAGTACTGTGACTCCAAAGCCGCTTGTGACCTTTCTATGAACTACAAGGGAGTCTTAACTGGGTGAGGTGCGTGGGGATCCAAAAAGGATTTCAGACACCAGGAGGAAATTCAGAGCTACCTTATGAAGAAATGATCAGTCTCTTCTGGCGATTAAGCCTGGGGGGCAAAAAGAGCTTTGAGTACTGAGACTTTCCACAGTTACAACAATTCTTGCTCATAGGATGAATCTGGCTGTCATTTAGCCCATCCAAGGAAGACATGTAGGGAAGTGGCAGATAGTGAATCTTGCTGCGTCCTTGCTTTTAAATTCATAATCAGAGCTCCTTCCTTATGAAAACTATGTCCTCAGGTCACTTAACATTCTGGTTTCCTCATATGGAAACCATGGACATTGATAATAATAACCATATCATGAATTAGAGTGAGAATTAAATGATATAATAAGGACAGCTAATATGATTAGTTCAAAACACCCTACATGTGTTAATTGTTTTAATCATGATAATAACAATATGAGGAATGAACCACTTTTATTCTGGTAGTTACATAGATGTAAAAAAAAAATGAAGGCACAGATTAATCAAAGAGTGTGCTCAGTATCACGTAGCTGGTGACAGAATTGAGTTTTGACCATAAACTTGAGGTCAAAAGCCTAGGTCTAACCACAGTTTGCAATGATATTACACATGGATTATGTCTAGCACATGGCAATCTCTCACAAATTATTTTATTCAGTACCGAATAAAATAAACTAGAATTAAGTTATAAAGACAGAGAATTGACCTAGTGATATGGAAGGATTTTCTAACTTTGTAGACTATGAAATGGTGGCCCATCAGAGGTGGAGAGAGGTAGACCCAACAGATCATGTAAATTCTGGAAGAACACTGATGGTCCTGGTTCACGATGGCCTAAAGGTAGTACCTGGGTACTAATTTCAAATATGATCTTCTGAGAGGGTCACTCAGAATCTGTGGCTCATTAGAATTTTGGAGTTGGAAGAGTCCTGATAATTATCTGGTATTTATAAGTTGAAGAAACCATTCCCAAAAGGGGAGTGACAGAATCAGATAGTGACCTGACTAGAGTAGAGATACCCATAGAAGAAACTGTCAGAATTTTCACAAGTTCCCATCTTAGTTGGAAGGCAAGACATACTTGGTAAGGATACCTCAGTGAACTTAGACTCATTGTTTCTCTTTTTATACATTAAATAATTGAATCAATTACTTTTGAGTGCAACTGGGAAAATTTTAATGTGGGACAAATTTTAGTGCCATGTGCATGTAGATATTGATTCCAGGTTCTGGCCACTCAGGCCTCATAAGGCTATTCCTTCTTTGAAAGAGGAACCAGCAAGAATCTCATTTCTTGGCTGTGTGAGAAAGGAGATGGGGAGAGGTCTTGATAACCTCAACCAGGTACTCACAATCCTTGAGGCAGTGTGACACGGTGGTTAAAGACAGTGTATGTTCACAGCAAAGGCATGTCACTTATTGGCTGTGTGACATGGAAGAGTTTGACTCTTCTTTCTCTCAGTTTCTTCATCTGTAATCTAGTACCTACATGTTGCTAAGGTTTGAATGTGAGGTGTCCCTCCAAATCTCATGTGTGACAATGCAGTGGAGGTGAAATGATTGGGTTATAAGAGCCTTAACCCAATCAGTGGGTTAATCCCCTAAGGGATTCACTGGGGGCTGAAAGCAGGTAGGGTATGACTGGAGGAGGTAGGTCATTGGGTGTGTCTTTGGGGTATATATTTTGGATCTGGAGTGGAGTTTCTTTGTCTTCTTTCTGGGAGCCATGCCTTGATTCTCTTTCCTCCACCACACTCTTCCATCATGGTATCCTGTCTCATCTCGAACCCCAAGAAGGGAGCTGTCTGCCTGTGGACTAAAACCTCTGAAACCATGAGCCCTGGGGGAATCTAATCTGAGGGGAACCTCCAACTTCCAGGAGAAGTCCAATTAACTTGGGGCTTAAGTAGAGTGAAACATGAAACCATGGTCCGGCACCAGTATTGACTTATTCTGTCATTACACTTTTGTTCTTGATTGTTTGATGATGAACCCCTCCTAATTTTTTTTTTTTAGAGAGAACCAATTTTTATTTAGTTTTTCATGTGACTTTCATTCCTCAGGCACTTTGTTGTGTACGTGGTGCTGGGGTTTGAACTCGCGTACTTGCGCATGCCAGGCAGGCGCCATGACCGCTGAGCCACTGCTCCAGCCCCATGAACCCCTCCTAATTGTAAGACCATGTTTATAAAATAAGAATTTTTTTAAAAGAAATAATAATTCTTTTCCTCCTTTAATTGTTTTTGTTGGGTCCTTTAATTACAGCAATGAGAAATGTGACTAAAACGCTACCTCATAGAATTCTTTGAGAATTAAGTGAATTACTTATCAGTCAGTAACTCAGAATCATTTGGTTAGGTGTTTTACACACATGGCTTAGTGATTCGCATGCAGATTGTTTTCATACACATAAAGAAAGCAACTGTTAGGATGAGTCAAAGCATAGAGACACAGACAGACTTTACAAAAAGGAAGGGGAGAGAGAGAAGAAAAAACTTATAAACAGTCTGGGAATAGTGAATCCTGTTTGCATAATTTGGGGAGTCAACTCCTTAGCAAGAAGTTGGCAAAAAGATTAGTCTACACATTCTGTCCCAGTTATTCCTATTTAAGCCAACTAAGAATCAGTAAAACAAATCAGTCTCAGTTTATGGGTTCTCCTGAAAGTCTTGCAAGTCTAGCTTTGGAGAAGATGTTCTAGCCTCTCTCCAATTTAATAAGGCCAGGTCCGTACTATTCATTCTCATTAAAAATTCTCAACCTATAAAAGGTACTTCCAATAGTGGCTGGCACCTAATAAGTAAAATTGTCATTTTAAGATAGTTTAATTGTGTGGTAAAAGAAATTAGGAATGATAAAGGTAAACTTCAGGGTGGAAGAGAAAGAGAAGAATTATGTGCAGGGAAATACTACCTATTGTTTCAGTCAAAGTTGCAGGATTGCATATCCTACACCGGAGGTAATCCAACCACTATTATAAACTAGAAAATTTCTGTACCACGTTGATTATTGCACTCAGTGTTTCTGTGGGTGTGTTTGTTTGGCAGGAGAACTAAAGGTGCCCTTGGATGAGAAGATTAAGCTTTACAACCAGAAATATCCTGGATTATTGAAAATAGTACGGCATACTGAGAGAAAAGGTCTTGCTCAAGCACGCAACACCGGCTGGGAAGCAGCCACGGCTGATGTGGTTGCCATCTTGGATGCTCATATTGAAGTGAACGTTGGGTGGTAATGTTTCTTCTTTCTTTCTTTTACAGAATAAATTTTATTTATCTTTTCATCTGTTTTTTGTTTTGCCAACACTTAGTTGTTTGTGTGGTGCTGGGGCTCAAACCCAGGTCCTCGTGCATGCCAGACAAGCGCTCTACCTCTGAGCTATGGCTCCAACCCCACCAGACGGTTTCTTCTGAGAAAAGACGGATGAGAGATATCACTTATGTACTGAATATAAGACAAGATATTGTGGAAGCAGGGAAAGTCAACACCAGTGCTTAAACAAAGGGCTGCTCCAAAGGCAGGGATTCTGTGTTAAAGAAAAAAACAGTGGCTGGCAGTATTGACAGCTATGTTGGTAATTCATATAGTTTTTCTCAGCCCTGTAATTACATGATATAAAGAGTATATGGAGCCAGGTGCAGTGGCGCACACCTGTAATCCCAGCAGCTTGGGAGGCAGGAGGATCATGAGGCAGCTTCAGCAACTAGAGAGGCCATAAGCAATTGTGAGATCCTATCTTAAAATAAAAAAATAAAAAGGACTGGAGATGTTGCTCAGGTGTTAAGTGCCCCAGGGTTAAATCCCTGGTTGGGAAAAAAAAAAAGGATTCCATGGAGCATCACACAGGAAAGAGCATTTTGGACACAGGGAGACCCAAGAGATCATATAAATTACGGCAGAATACTGATAGTTCTGATTGACCTGGAGGTGATACTTAGGTACACAGATTTTAAATCTGTTCTTGACATGGGCCAGCTATTAGTAGTCTCAGCTACCTTGAAAATTCAGAAATTCTCTGGACTTAAGAAAGTCCTACTCAGGCTGGAGCAGTGGCTTGGTGGTTATGGTACTTGCCCAGCATGAGCGAGTACACGGGCTCAAACCCCAGCACCCACGTACACAACTAAGTGGAATGAAAAACTAGATAAAAATGGATTCTGTCTGTCTCTGTCTCTCTCTCTCTCTCTCACTGTCCTTCTCTCTTTAAAAAAAAGAAAAAGAAAGTCCTACTCATCAGTCAGCATAGTCTAAATAAGAAGACATATGATGTCTGGGCAAGGTGTGTGGAGCAGTTTTATTGGCTCAGTCTTGCTACTTGCCTTCATATCCAAGCTGGACTTATTATACATTCTTCTTCTAGGGCAGAGCCCATCTTGGCTAGGATTCAGGAAGACCGCACTGTGATTGTATCTCCTGTGTTTGACAAAATTTGTTTTGATACTTTACAAGTGAAAAAGTATGAATTGGCAGTGGATGGGTTTAACTGGGAGTTATGGTGCCGTTACGATGCAGTGCCACAGGACTGGATTGATCTGCATGATGTCACTGCTCCAGTGAAGTAAGTCTGCGTAGGTTCAGGGGACTTCATTAGAATATGGGAAGGCAGGAGGGAACTGTGTGGGTTTTGTTTGTCTTTGGTGCTATTAATAGAAGTGGAGTGGAAGAATGGATGACTGGGATGAAGGACAAGGGATAAGAGAGAGGGAGAAAAAAAAATGATGAGCTGACTCCAGATGAGAACTCATGGACATTTGGGCTACTTGGGGCTTTCATATAAGAATCAAGTCAATTATTGGATGCTTTAGAAAATATTTGGCCCATTTCAAGCGTTTATCAAGCTATGGAATAGGGATGAGAAAGGTGTCATTTTAATATAATTTGAGAAGGGTTATGATAGCACTGTGGATGGGGAAACCTCCATGCACTTAGCTGAGCCTGAGGATTTTAGGAAGGCCTACAGGATAAGAAGAGGCTTAAGTGGAGTTCTGAGGACCAAACCCTCATTGGACCTCCATCCTGACTTGTTCCTTGTAGAGGGATTAGTGACTCTCTTGCTCTGTGCTCCACAGAAGTCCTTCCATCATGGGTATCCTGGCTGCCAACAGACAGTTCTTGGGAGAGATTGGGGCCCTGGATGGTGGGATGATGATCTATGGAGGAGAGAATGTGGAACTTAGCCTGAGGGTACGTACATTTCTCTCCTTTTTATGGGACAATCCTGAAGGGAAGTGTGTTAGTCAGCTTCTCATTACTCAGACAAAATACTTGAGATAAATAATTTGAAATGAGGAGACATTTATTTTGGCTTAGTTTCAGTCCGTGGTCACTTGACCCTGTTGCCTTTGGGTCTATGGCAAGGCAGTAAGTACATGATGTCATGGCATGTAGCACTTGGTGGAGAAAAGTTCTCACCTGATCATCCCCAGGTAGCAAAGAGAGAGAAAATGACTGGGTCCCAAAATCCCCTTCAAGGGCACACCCCCGAAGACCTAACTTCCTCCCTCTCAGCTCTACTCCTTAACAGTACCTATCGTCTGTCTATAGTGTCACAGATTGGCAACCAAGATTCTAATACCTGACTTTTGAGGCATTTAAAACTGGGGGAGGGAGAAGATTTAGAATTGGCATACTACAGAGACACAGCTACATCAATGTTTATAGCAGCTCAATTTACAATAGCTAACCTGTGGAACTAACCTAGATACCCTTTTCTGGATGAATGGATTAAAAAACTGTGGTACATATATACAATGGAGTTCTACTCTGTTATTAGAAAGAATGTTATCATGACTTTTGCAGCTAAATGGATGAAAATCAAAAAATCATCCTGAGTAAAATATCCCAAACACAGATACTTAAGGGCTGAATGTTTTCTCTCACATGTGGAAGCTAGAGTAAAACTTAAGATGGAATGAAAGTTAGCTAAGTGTAATTAAAAAACTCAGCAATGGTGAGTTTTCACATAAGGTGGGGGAACCATAACTATGAAGATGTGGGGGGAAGGGAGGGAGGGAAGGAGGAAAGGGAGGGAAAAGGGGATTATCAATATGGCTGGGAACACTCAGTTCCCTGGAGAAGACTAACTATACTCAGGCAGGCAGAGAAACTCAGAAATTTCAATAGCTAATACACATGTATAGGCTCATTTCTATTTACAGCATGGGGTTTACAGAGGAGACATGAGATTGGGGAATGGATGAAGTGGGGGAGATCCTGGACTAGGATCAGTTTTAACTTACTTTGTCAGTATCTATGTATGCATGAGTATGTAACAATGCTTCTCTCCAACATGTAAGACTATGTTGAACAAATAAAAAAATAAAATTGGGGGGGGGAGTGGGAGAGGAGAGGGAAAAGGGAAGCATTAGGGTGTGAAATGAAGCAAATTAGGTTATGTGCATATATGAATATGTCACAATGAACCTCACTATTATGTATAGTTGTAATGTACTAACAGAAAAGTCCAAACTGTAACAGGGAGATAAAAGGAAGGTGGAATTCTAGGCAAGGATGAATGTTACTGGCTTAAGAGGTAGACAAATTCTTATGTTTCTAGGTCTCTAGGCCATGGAGAGGGAGGCAAGATTATATTTGCAGTACAACTTTCTGGTGTTGGCCATATAATCTGGGAATATGGCTTGGAATGGGTAAAATTAAGGTTATGTGGATATTGTTTGTCTTTCCCCTGAGGACTCCAGGCATTTTATAAGCATCTCCAGGTAAAGCAACTTTGAGGAACACAGCTCTCCGTAAGCCCAAAGGATGAGAAAACTGGAATGGGCAGAGGGACTAGGGAAAGAAGATGAGTGGGCAGCCTGTCTGCTTTTGCCCAGGCAAGTAGAGAAGTGGATGTTATGACCTGAGTCTGTGATGAGGTACAGCATAATCCTGGAGAAATATCCAGGAATGTGTACAGCATTGGCATCCTCAATCCAGTACGAGTTCCTTGCAGTTTCTGTGTGTCTGCAATGATCCTAACTCTTCACACCTCAGCAATGATGCCTCCTGACATTCCTATAGACATTCCTGATAACTTCCCATGCTTATTTTATTTTTTTAAAGCGAGAGAGAGAGAGAGAGAGAGATCAATTTTATTTATTTTTCCACCTAGTCCTTGTTTCTCCAACACTTAGTTGTATATGTGGTGCTAGGGTTTAAATCCAGGTCCTTGCACCTGCCAGGCAAGTGCTCCAACTGCTGAGCCACTGCTCCAGCCCCCTCATACTTATATAGGTGAATGCACAACCTGAATTTTTGACTGTATAAGGGAATTCAGGGTGCAGACTAAGACAACTAGAGGAATTCCAAGTGCAGGTTTATATTATATCAATGTATCCGTTAGCTATTGCCAAAAATGCTGTATAACAAACTATCCCAAACTTGGTGACTTAAAGCAATAATGATTGATTCTCACAAATCTGCAGGCCCTGCTGAGCTTGGATGGGGGTGACTGTTCCACACAGGTTCATTTTGGTGCTCAGCTGATGGAATAGAAGCTATGTAGGGAAAGAAAGATGTTCTCATGGTACACTAGAAGGCAAATAGAACCATGCGGCTGTTTCAAAGTCACATGCCCAAACCTGAAATGATGTGAAGAGTTGGATCCAATAAATTCAACACACCATAACCAATTTAGAACAGATTTCATGCATAAAATATTCCTTCCACAGAATCCTTTTTACCTCTTCTGTATAATCTATATGTCCTTGTTAGAAGTCCTGACCCTTGGGTTTGTGATTATTATTGTTGCCTGCAAAAGGCTAAACTATTAAAGAAGCAACATAGGGTAATGGAAATTACACAGATAGTGGAGACAGATAAGAACTCCCTGTCTTGCTCTGCTGGTGAAAATATGTTTGCTCCTGAACAACGTGAAACTCTTGAGGTCACACTGTTCTTTTGAGTACCTAGATGGGGGAGTGACACATGGTATAAACTCAATAAATGGTTAGTGATAAAAATAACAATAAGAATGTCAGGGTGGTATTTAAAAATGCTGGACTTAGGTTCTAAATCCAAGCTCTGCCAACTGACTGTGGACCAAACTTCAAGAAAATGGCTTCTTTTTCCTCTTCTCCCTGCTGAAATTCTGTGCTTCAGGCTAGGTAATCTGTGGCCTATTGTGGTATTTGGAGGAACAAGATAATTTCCAGTATAGAGTTTATTCAGTTCCAATTTCTTCTATTTCTTCTTCATTGAAACTGATGACCCTATATCCAGATGCTGTGCCCAATTAATACCAATTCAGGACCCCATATTTATGTTAGCCAATGAACTTTGAATCTAGTCTGGGTCTTATCTTAATCTGAAATCACACTTTGGCAGAGAAAGCTAACATTTTTGACTGGTGGTCTTGATTAGTTTTCCAATTTGCAAAATGAAAAGAAGTAATCTTGTCTAATACACCTCTTAAGAATGATGGTACAGTTAAAATGTAATAACGAGTTTTAAATGGTTTTGTAAAGATAATATTAGCATACTCATTCAACTTCTGTGATAGAGGCCAAAATAATAGAGACTTAATTAAGCAAGATAGAAATCAATTCTCTTTCCCTTAATTATTTGAACAATTTAGGACTGTCGTGGCAGCTCTAGGGTGATAGAGGACAACAATCTTCTATTTTGAGGAATTGCCACACTCAATACCACCTCTGTATTCTAGCCAGCAGGGAAGGGTATAAAGAGACAGCGCGCCTTTTGTTTCTAGGTTCAGTGCCTGAAAGTTAGATCTATTGTTTTCCTCTCATATTCCATTGGCTGCTACCTAGTCACATGACCACACATGTGTGTAAAGGAGTCTGGGAAATGTAGACTTCAGCTAAGCTTGGTCACATGCCCAGATCTTCTTTCTATAACTATAGATGTAGAAATAGATTTTTTTTTAAAATAGTGCTTCCAGAGTACATCTCCTATTTTCTTCATTCATTACAATAGACTGTATACAATGACATAAATGTAAAAGCATGAAATATACATTGTTCTAATTCAGTCCCCACTATTTCCCCTTCTTCTCCCTTCCTTCCACCCTCTGTTCTCTTCCTTCTACTCTACTGATCTTTCTGTTATTTACTAATAGTTTGGGTTTTTTTAAATTAGTGTCTTATTGATGTACATGATGATGAGATTCATGTAATATATTTGTATATGTACATAGGAAAGTTAGGTCTGATTGATTCCATGAGCTTCCCGTATCCCATCCCTTCTCCCTCGCTTTCATTTCCCTTTGCCTGATTTTTTCCTTATTGTGGGTTGCTTCTGCATATCAGAGATAACACTTGACCTTTGACTTTTTGAGACAGGCTTATTTCACTTCACATGCCAACCTCTATTCTAGTTCCATCCATTTACCGGCAAATGCCATAAAACAAGTCACCACTTGTTTTATGGCTGAGTTAACACTCTTTTGTTAGATATATCACATTTTCTTTGTCCATTCATCTATTGAAGGACAACTTGTTTGTCTCCATAGCTTGGCTATCGTGAATTGTGCTGCTATAAACATTGATTTGGCTGTACCACTGCAGTATGCTAATTTAAGTTCTTTGGATATATATATCAAGGAGTGAGATAGCTGGGTCAAATGGTGCTCCATACTGCTTTCCAGAGAGGTTGTACCAATATACAGTCCCACCAACAATGTATAAGTGTACCCTTCCCCCCAAATCCTTACCAACATTTATTGTTTTTTTTCTTGAAAATATAATATTCTGACTGCAATGAGGTGAAACCTCAGTATAGTTTTAATAGTTTTAATTTGCATTTCTCTAATTGCTAGAGATATTGATCTTTTTTTCATACAATTGTTGATCATTCCTAAGGGTACAATTAGACTTGAATGCAAAAAAACACAAATGAAAAATAATTATTGCATGCATAATTAGGAAAGTCCTAAAGATGACCCTAATTCCATTGTGGCTGAGTGTTTCTGATCTATCAAAGCTTTGGATGAATTTGGTTGGAAACCCAATTCCCTAACTTTGGACTGAAAACCCTCATTATTTCTGAGGCTCTCTGTTTCCATTCTCCTATCTCACATGTAGAACTCTGCCATTTTAGTTTCTACAGGAAATCCTATTTCTTTTAACATTTGTGGATTTGAAAATAGACTTTGATGAAAATATAGCGATGGTCAAGAGGTGGATCACTCTTTTGTTGGATAAGACAACTCTACTCATCTCTATGATCTTTGTGTGACTATTTGCCTTTTTCTTTTTATGGTAGTGGGGATTAAACCCAAGGGTGCTTTACCACTAAGCTACATTCCCAGTCCTTTTTATTTTTCGTTTTGAAATAATGAGGCCAAGCCCTTGTCTCCCAGCAGTGAAGAGTCAGCCTGGGCACACTGGAGCCTGGGCATGAGCAAGCGCTGTGGCCGCATGGAGTCCTCTATGCCTGCACGGGCTTGAGACACAGTAAGCCAGGGCCAAGGCCAGCTAGGGAGAGCCCATCTGTGCAGCAGCCCAGTCCAGTCCCGTGAGGATGTCCACTCCACACAGCATCATGAGTGGACATTCCTGCCCCCGCCTGCACCCACAATCTCACAACCTCAACTTCCCACTTCCCCACCAGCATCAGGAAAATGGAAATGGGGCAGACCTGAATGGGATTGAGGGCTAACAAATAGCATTGGTACTTTTCCAAATCCCGATTAGCATCAGTTTGGACCAATAGTGTTGACCCAAGTGCTATCTGAACCCCTAGACTAGCATACTCTGGGGACAACCCCTCTTGGGGTCCTCTTATTTCCCTGCAAGAGTGCTATTTCTATTCTTCACACCTGAATAAATCCTACTCCTTTTACTCTTGCCTTCCATTGTCCTGTGAATTTGCTTCAGATTTGTGAGACAAGAACCAGGGAGGAAGTTGGGGGTGAGCTGTCTGGATCCGTTGCCACACTGGAGGGCATTATCTGCCATATAGGGCTGCAATGCACCTCTTGATAGTAGTGGAGAAGAATCCAGCTTTACGGGTTGCAAGTCTCAGAGCTATGCTGGTAGGCATCCCTTGCTGTGGTTAGCTGCTAACACTAAAACAGGCTTTCTTGGCTGTACGGGCCTTCAGCTTACACAGGTCCCACTTGCTAACTAAATCGGAAAATTGAGTTTCATCTCAAACTCTGGTTTCAGCAGTCTTATTAAATTGCCGAGGCTGGCCTCCAACTTGTGATCCTCCTGCCTCAGCCTCTGGAGTCACTGGGATTACAGGCATGTGCTTATTTACCAGCTTATTTACCTTTATTTTTTATTTGTTTTGTTTTTTAACTCAGTTTTTTTACTTCATCATTTTTATTTTGATAGTTGATATATAATAATATTGCATGTTTATGGAGTATAATATGGTATTTTGATCATTATGTAATGATCATTCAGGGTGGTTAGCATATCCATCATCTTAAACTTCTATCATTTATGTAAAATCTTCTGTCTTGTTGTTGAGTTACATAATGCATTACTGTTAACTATGTTCATCCTAATATGCCACACAACACCAGAACTCATTGCTTCTGAGTAACTGTAACATCGTACCCATTGACCAATATCTCCCTATGCCCTCCTCTGACTCTACCCTGATTCTGGTAACCAAAGTTCTTCTCTGAACTTCATGATGTTGACTTGTTTTAGATTGCACGTGAGTAAGCTCTGTTAACCCTACCGATGGTTTATTTTCTCCCTAAATTTCTTTTTCTGAAAGAGGGAGGGAGAGAGGGAGGAAGAGAAGGAGAGAAAGAGAGGGAAAGAGAAAGGGAGAATCAATTTTATTTATTTTATCATCTGGCTTTTTTCTTTCTTAGACACTTAGTTGTGTATGTGGTGCTGGGGTTTGAACCCCGTTCCTTGTGCATGCCAGGCAGGCGCTCAAACCACCAAGGCACTACTCCAGCCCCTCTACCAAATTTCTTATTGTCGTTCTGTACCTAGCTTGTTTCACTTAAAATCATGTCCTCCAGGTCCATTCTTGTTACCACAAATGTCAAGATTTCATCCTTCCTTGTGGACAAATAGTATCTCATTGTGTATAGATACCACATTTTCTACTCATGCAAAGATGGCCGCCTTGGTTAATGATTTCTTACCTATTTTTGAATAATGCTGCAATCAACATAGGTACTCAGGTGTTCCTCTGATAGCATGGTTTCATTTCCTGTGGAGATACACCCCATAGTAGGACTGTTGGATCACGTGGCAGTTTTATTTTTAATTTTTTAAGGAAACTCCATGCTGTTTCCAATAATGATTTTACTAGTTTACATTCCCACCAAGTGTATAAGATCCCCTTTTATTCCATCCTCGTCAGAAGGATTCTTTGTGTGTTTGATAATGTGTTCAGGGTGAGGAGAGGTGACATTTCACTGTGGTTTTGATTTGCATTTCTCTGACAGTTGTTGACAGTAAGTCTTTTCTTCTAAGAACTTGTTAGGTTGTTTCTGTAATAACAGATCTTGGAAAGCATCAGAGCTGCATGGAGTAGAGTGCTTTTTTCTGACATCTAGTGGCCAAGGCGGTGATGGTGCTTGTGGAAGTATGTAAACAGGTAGAAAAGGAAAGCTAGTATTTTTTTTTTTTTTTGAGCACCTATATTCCAGGCACCATGCCAGAGATTAACATGCCTGAGTTCAAAATCCAGTTCTGCTATATATCAATTGATAAGTGTGGCCAAGTTACTTACATAAGGATGACAGTAATATCTTCATGGTGAGAGTTAAATTCAGTATTAGAATAGTGTGTGGCGTGAAATTATCCCTTATTATTATAAGCAGAAGTTTCATGTCTCTCTGTGTGTATGAGGATAAAGAGAGATAGAGAAGGGGTGGGGAGAGAGAGAGAGAGAGAGAGAGAGAGAAGTTTGGTAAAGTGAGAATAAACTGGGAGAGTAAAATTTGAAAACTGTTGGGCAAGGATCATCAAAAACATTATTTCATAAATAGCAATCCAGACTTTTAATTTGAATTTAAGGTTTCTTGTTCCAACAGTTAAATTCTCCCCTAAATTTCTATAGGTTGGAAACTTCCATCAACTGGGAAAATTGAAGTACAGTTGTATTTAGATTTTAAAATGCTTGACTGGAGGAAAAGCAAGCTAGATGGAATCTCCACATGATTCTGGGGATGAAGGAGGAGAAACAGGAGGATGGAGGAAGGAAAGACGTGCTTCAGGGTCATTTAGAGCCTGCGGTAGCTGAGGACTTGTTATGTCGTTGATTCCTCCTGACAACCCAAACGGTGGATGTGCCCTTTTTGCAGAAGAATAAGTCCAGGCTGATTGAGGGTGGAGTGTTTGTCCTTGGCTGCCAGGCGTGCCATGATGGAGTCAGGATTTGAACACAAATCGGTCTGACTGCAAAGCATGCCTTTCTTCAGTCCAGTGTCCTGGGGTGTAGAATGCTAGGAAAAGAGATCCATGGGTTAAGAAGTAGAGAAAGGAATGCAAAAATGTTGAAAGTCTTGCAATGTAACCGACTCCTCAAGTGGACACACTTGATACATTAGTTAATCAAACCAGCAGGGCCCAAGCTACCCAGCCTTGTCTCTGGGACTCCTTTGGCATGAGTGTGGTAGATTGCTAACCACTAGTAGATGGGCTAATTAGTTTCCAGAAACTGCAACTCACTTAGGTAACCATGAAGAGGAGATACTGGAGACCTGGTACCAATCCATTATCATTAGGTAGTTGTATTATCTATGGGATTGAAAATCATATTTCTAAGCCAAATGTTAGAATGCATATTCTAATGTTTGTACCCATCAGGATCCTAAGGAAAAACTTTGATAATTGATCATAAATCATAATAGCTTTTGGTTAAAACTTTCCCAAGATGGTTATCCATTGCTGTGTAATGATATTATCACAAATATAGGGTCTTAAGGCAAGTTTCATTCTTTTTCTTATAGTTTCTAGAAATCAGGTGTGTAGGCATAGCATATAAAAGTGCATTCAAAGTATTCACTAGGGCTGGGTTCACATCTAGGCTTGGCTGCTTTCAAGCTTATATGATTATTGATTCCATCTGGTTCCCTACAGTCTTACAGCCTAAGAAAGCATTCAGAGTTTATGCTGGTTATCAATTGAAAGCCACCCTTAGTTTCTTGTCAACTGTCTCTCCCCATATGGTGACTCACAACATAGCAGTTTGCTTCTTCAAAGTCAATGGAAGAGAGTTTCTCTGAAAAAGATGGGTGCTACAGTCTTATGCCATATAATCAAATACACATAATCAAGTACATCCTGTAACCTTGTCATGATCTATCCATCAGAAAAAGGAGAGGCCACACTAAGGCAAGAGGATTAGGCAAGGGTGTGAACACCAGAAGGAAGGGACATGGAAGTCACCTCAGAGTCTATCTGCCGTCTTGGACATGGTGGCTCTCAAGACTTGGGTGCTTTTTTGGGAGTAAAGGAGCCAAGTAAGCCCCTCCTTTTGTCCTTTTAGGAGGACAGCACGAAAGAAGTAGGATTTCAGGGACCGTTTGACAACAGGAAGAAAGAAGTTTGCTAGACTCCTAAGGAAAGATGATTTGAATAAGAGGTCTGGGAGTCAACCTAGTGGTCAGAGTAGGAAGAGTAAACTTAGAGTCTTTAAAAAATAATCTCCCAGTGGGGCCTTCTAGAGTCACTAAGCCACATGATTCATTGGCCGCAGGGCTCACTCTGCAGAATTTTTCCTTCTCTTGCAGGTGTGGCAGTGTGGCGGGAAGATTGAAGTCTTACCCTGCTCCCGGGTTGCTCATCTAGAGAGATACCACAAGCCCTACTCCTTGGATCTCAGCATTCCCTTGAAGCGCAATGCTCTGCGAGTGGCTGAAATCTGGATGGATGAGCACAAACACATGGTCTACTTGGCCTGGAACATTCCTCTCCAGGTTTGTCACAGATTGAACGGTAGCAGAGGAGAAAGGAAGGGCAGGTCATTGTGGTGATGGTGGGGAATGGGAAGGGATAGAACAAATATGCCATTCTCATCCTAAAGAATTACAGTAAGGTCCCAAGGTATGATAATTGTGACACTTAACATTTGTGTGATGAGACCATGTTCTATAAGCCATCAGAACCTACCTATGCGGTATGTTTCACAGATGAGGAAGCCAAGACACAGAGAACTGGAAGGAACTTGTTTAAGATAACACTGGCATAGAGAGTAAGTAGCCCAGATAAACACATGGCAAAGAAGTCCGGCTTCTAGATTCTACTTCCGTCTTCTATACTGGGGGATTCCTTGCAGGGTAAATAAAGTCAGACATCAGGAATTGGCTAAGAGAATGTAAATGTGGCAAGTGATATATGGGGTGGTGAGAGAAGCTACTTTAATTTGGTGGATGTGTATACATGAGGACAACCTTCTGGGCTGAGCCCACATCGTCTGCCCTGGCCGCCTGAGGCTGGTGTGATAGGCTCTCTTCTGTTCCTGAGCTCTGACTCTGGGTTCAAACACAGTGAACTGTGTTTGGCCCGCAGAGCACAGTTGGCAGACTCTCCTTCTGTCACAGTGGGTCCTAAAGTAGCCTTCAGGTGGGAGACTGTGAACAGATCTAAGAGGAAAAGTCTAGAAACAAGATGGGGTCAGGAGCCAGGTTAAACAATTGGAGCCCTAGATCTGGAGAATGTAAAAGTGGGAAAAAAAGCCTGAGCTTTCTTTAGAATTCAAAGTCATGAAAATTCTTTCTTTAACGACTCAGAGTGTCAATAATCTACAGTTGTCTCACTGTTCATAAAATTTCTTCTGTGCCCCAGTATACCAAGGAATGATGGAAAAATAAATACTGTCCAGGATATCCTTAGCTTCTTTTATCTCTATAGAGTCATATTGTGACTGTGCCACGCTATAAAGGGAACTGTTCCTAAGCAAATGAACTTCTGCAAGGATGATCTGAAATGAATCACAAAGGAACATTCTGGGAACAGGGCAGATACACACGTGGGTTCTGCGGTTCTTTCTCAATTTTGCCTCTTTAATATTCTTCTGCTTCGATTTCCCACAAATATCACTTCTAGAAAGTCTCCAAATCTTGGTGCCAGAACTTTGAAAAAAGCCTTTTCTGGCCATTGTGAGAAATATCTTGGACCTTATTGATGTAAATAAATATGATCTCAAATAGGAGCAGCCTGTGTCAGCTTGCTATGATGAGAAATCAACTGTGGTGTCCTCTCCCCTCCCTTGCACACACTTTGCAAATGTTGTTGAAACCAGCAGAGGATCCTGAGGTTGCTTTTCTACTTTCCCTGGAAATATAAAATGTCAAGGTTACCTCCAGGCTGCCAGGAAAACCCTCAGTCCCTTCATACAAGGTCTGTACCCATTAGCGCAGTCAAGAAAGTTCATAAACCAAAGCACAGAAATCTTGGTGTTTTGTTTTCAGAACTCTGGAATTGATTATGGAGACATTTCTTCCAGAATCGCACTCCGGGAGAAATTGAAATGTAAATCTTTTGACTGGTACCTGAACAATGTTTATCCACTCCTGAAGCCAATCCACACCGTCGTGGGCTACGGAAGAGTATGTATTGTGATACTGCATTTTAGACTTCAAATATGTGTTTGTAAAAGACAATGAAACCCAAATCCATTGACTGTGTAGCCAAGGGTTTTCCAAAACTGAGCCTCCGCAACGTCCACTTTCCTCTATACCTTCCTCAACTCTTTGCCTCGAGAGGTTTCCTTTCCTCTCTTGTTCCTAACCCCTGCTTCTTTTCCTTCTATCTGCCTCTAGCCCTTTTGCAAATTTCAGCCCTTGTCTGACACTCTTGGTTGCTTAGGCAGCTAGTGCGTGTGGCAGGATGGGTCCTGCAGGGGGTGATGTTTCCAGGATATGGACTTCACAGCTGCATTGTTTTCCAGTGCTCAGCAAATAGCGGCCAGTGTCTCAGTATCTGCTCCTTTTGTTGGTGGCTTCTGGTGCTCTTGGTGTATTGGGGAAAATGCAGGTCCTGGGGAGCTTTGGGGGTCCTCTTTCCAACAGTGTGGTCATGTTTTTTCCCTTCAGATGAAAAACTCATTGGATAATAGTGTCTGCCTGGATCAAGGACCTGTTCCAGGCAATACTCCCATCGTGTTTTTCTGCCATGAATTCAGTCCGCAGGTAACTTCTAGTCTTCCCTGCCTCACAGGGTGAGTCTGTTTAGGATCCACTCCTGGTAACCTCTGTCAGATTTAAACTTGGTATTAGAGGATGGGACACAAGAGCAGAGTATCCTGGGTAACAGGTAAGGGTGAGACTTAAACCTGCACTTTTAAGTAGTTTGGTTTTTGCTGGAATCCAGGGCCTCCTGCATGCTAGGCAATCATTATCCCACTGAGCTACATCTCCAGTCTTTAAGCACTTTCTGGTTCATTCAAAAAGTCACAGCAAAACAGTTTTGGCAGGGACAGGTAGAAAGACTTTGCTCTGGTGCAGTCATTCTTCAGGGATATTCAATAAGCAATTGCCTCCGATCCCTTCCTTTCCCTCTCATCCCCCTATCCCTCCACCTTCCTTGCTCCTGTGCATCCCAGAGACTTGACAGGTGAAAACTACCTGTTTTTCTCTTGCAAAGAAGGAAGCAGAGGGATAGAGAAAAGACAGGTGGCCTGGAAGTCCCTCTATGGAATGGCACTGAGTTCAGGGTGTGGCCAGGGGACTTCTTTTTTCAATGGAGAATGTTCACACTGTCATCTGAGTTTGCCTGTTGCCCTCTTAGGAATGTTTGAGGTATGCCTAGTAGATAGCATTCCTACTTAAGGGAGGAAAAACCTGGGGCTGGAGCAGTGGCTCAGCTGTTGCAGCTCTTGCCTGTCATGCGCAAGTACAAGGGTTCAAACCCCAGCACCCATGTACACAACTAAGTGTCAGTACAACGAAAGCCATGTGAAAAACTCAATAAAAATTGATTCTGTCTCTTTCTCTCACTGTCCTTCTCTCTTAAAAAAATAATTTTAAAAAAGAGAGCTGAAAACCCTGAGATACAAAAACAACCTACTTGTCCAAGTTCATTGAGCAAGGCAATGTCAAGTGGGAAATTCGAAGGAAGGTTTCTTGACAACAAACCCTTAGCAGGGGCTTACTGTGATAGCTTGTCAGGTCCAGCTGTGCTTTTTCTCCCTCATGCACACAAGTCATGATTCTGTTGGGACCTTGTAGGAAAGGAGGTGGGCCATGTGCCCATCCCTAAGCCTGCCTTTCTCCCTGGAATCTACTGCTGTGGGGGAGAAAGGCAGAGGTTACTCTTTGAGGCCCAGGAAATCCATGCTCCCTGTGGATCCAGTCCTTGGGCCTTCCTGCTGACTGTGTCCATGACAGGACCTTTGCTCTCTTCTAGCACGTCTACTACCACCAAACTGGGGAATTCTACGTGGGAACGCTGGTTTCACAGGTGAACATTGATGACCGCTGCCTCACAGACCCTGGCAATGGGGAAAAGCCTGTTTTGGAGCCATGTTCCAAGGCAGCGAGAAATGGTCTACACATATATTGGGATTTTAAACAGGTGAGTCACATGCCTTTTAAAGGGAAAATATATTAAAAGTTAGTATCAGGGGCTGGAGCGGTGGCTCAGCAGTTATGGCGCTTGCCCTGCATGCACGAGTATGCGAGTTCAAACCCCAGCACCACGTACAAACAAAGTTTTGGAGTAACGAAGGCCACATGAAAAACTAAATGAAGTTGATTCTCTTTTTCTCTATCTATCTCTCACTGTCCCTCTCTCTTAAAAAAAGAGTATCAGAGGTTTGACTTGATTTGATAGCATTTTCAGAAAGTTAACTTTTGTGGTGTCACATAGGGAAAAGTCTAGCAGCTGGGAGCCAGGTGTGAAAGATCAAATCTTCTGACTAAGGCAGGGGTGACTGAGGAGGACAATTACTGGAACTGCTATAGCTTCATAGAGTTTGGGCTCAAATCCTAGCTCAGTCACTATAAACAAGTTTCTGATGCTCTCTGATGCTCAGTCTCCTTGTGTGTAAAACAGATGATGTATCTACTTTGGGGGTCTTTGGGGAGGATTAAACGAGAAAGGATCATGAAGCACTTGGCACGGTGTCTAGCACACAGGAGTTTTTGATAAATATTAGTCATTGCCGTTATTTTTATTTTTATTTATTTATTTGTTTATTTGGTACCAGGGATTGAACCCAGGGGCACTTAAGCATTGAGCCCATCTCCGTCCCGATTTTAATAATTTTATTTTGAGACAGGTTCTTGCTAAGTTGCTTAGGACCTTGCTAAGTTGCTGGCTGGTTTTGAACTTGCAGTCCTCCTGCCTCAGCCTCCAGAGCTGCTGGGATTTTAGGCATGCGCCCTCTCTCCTGGCCATTAGTTTTATTTTTAATGATTGTCAGAGTGTAGAGGACTAACTAGGCTGAAATCTGACAAGGACTAAGCCCTGCCTTTAGCTTCAACACCAAATCCCCATCAACAGGCTACAGATAATTTGGCAAAGTTCATGTGACAATGACACGAAGGGCTTGGCCAACTGCAGTCTATGTGTGAAGTGCCCCATGTTGAGGCTGCTCCATAAACTTGTGTGTTCTTCGGCCACTTTCATGGGACTGTGATGTACTAATGGACAACCTCAAAGTGTTTCCCTGGCCTCAGGCATAGTCTCTCTTTGGGAAGCCTTCCATGGCTCTGCAGGAGTAGGATGGGTGCTTCTATGTGTCCCCAGGGCTCCTCTTGTCCCAGTATCCCTTCCAACTGCCTGCTCTCTTGCTTCTTTTCACTCAGCTTCAAGCTGGAGGGCAGGGTCCGCTTTTTGTTGTTTTCTCTTTAGCATCTGTTATCACATCTGGAACATTTCAGGCACTCAATAAGTGGTTGTGGAACAAGTGAAAGATCAGCAGACCTGTGATAATAGCTTGCAAAGCTGAGCTTAGAGAAAAGATGATACTGTTTTCCCAAGGAAGAGGAGGGTGCTAGTCGATTTTCTGTCATTATCTCCAGTACCTGAGATAATCAACCTATAAAGAGAGGTTTATTTTGAGTCACAGTGTTGGAGATTGCGGTCTATGATTGATTGGCATGTGGTGACCAGCTTATCAAGGTGGGAGTATGTGGTACAGCAAGATACACTCACATCATAAGCCAATGTGCAAAAGAGAAAGAGGAAGAGAGGACACATCCTCCATGGCCTTCTGCTTGACCCCTCCTCTTAAAGGTTCCCCTCCTCCCAATAGTTCCAAGCTGGGGACTAAACATTTAGCAGGTGGGCCTTTGTAGAACATTCACAATCTGAACTATAGCAAGGAGCCATAGAAGGACGGAACTGAGACCAGGGGTTGGAGATTAAGGAGGTCTATTTAGACTTAGCACAAGGAGCAGAGGAAAGACTTTCTAACAGCCCAGCAGCTTTAGCTGAATCCTGCCACAAAACAGGAAGCCCCACACAGTGGTGAGTTCTCTGCCAGTTGTGGTCACCAAGCACAGCACATCTGAGCATCTGGTAGGCCTGGGATGCTAAATGTGATTTTTTTTTTTAAGAGAGAAAGAGAGGGAGAGAGACAGAGGAAGAAATAATCAATTTTATTTATTCATCTGGTTTTTATTTCTCTCACACTTCATTGTATAGGTGGTACTGGGTTTCAAACCCAGGTCCTTGTGCATGCCAGGCAAGTGCTCCAACCACTGAGCAACCATTCTAGTCCCTAAGTGTGAATTTTTGATGTCCTTAATGATCTTACTACTTTATAAGCCTAGCAAGTTTTCATTTTTTTTTTAGAGAGGGGACAGTGAGAGAGAGAGAGAAATAACTTTTACTTAGTTTCTCATATGGCCTTTGTTGTTCCAAGACTGTTGTGTACGTGGTGCTGAGGTTTGAACTCATGTACTCGTACATGCTAGGCAAGTACCATAACCACTGAGCCATCTCTCCAGCCCAAGTTTTAATCATTTTAATAGGAATTTTTTTTACAATTATATGTATTTTTCTGTTGCAGACTATATTTTATAAATTTAGTACATTAAACATCTTTTCTTAAGAATTTTGATTATCTGACTTTAAATTTAGTAATTCTTAATGTGTTAAATATTTTCTTTTTTCTTTTCTTTAAAGAGAGGGGGACAGGGCTGGAGCAGTGGCTCAGTGGTTACGGTGCTTGCCTTGCATGTGTGAGTACACGGGTTCAAACCCCAGCACCATGCACACAACAAAGTGTCAGAGCAATGACAGTCACATGAAAAATTAAATAAAATTGTTTCTTTCTTTCTCTCTCACTGTCCCTCTCTCTTTAAAAAGGGGGTGGGACAGTGGAAGACAAAGAGAGAATTAATTTTATTTAGTGTTTTTCATGTGGCTTTTGTTGTTTCTGACACTTCATTACGTGGTGCTGAGGTTTGAACTCGTGTACTCACGCATGCTGGGCAAGCACCATAACTGCTGAGCCACCTCTCTAGCCCAAGTTTTAATCATTTTAATAGGATTTCTTTTACAATTATATGTATTTATCTGTTGCAGACTATATTTTATAAATTTAAAACGTTAAACGTCCTTTCTTAAGAACTTTATCTGACTTTAAATTTAATAATTCTAATAATTCTTAATCTATTAAATGTTTTCTTTTCTTTAGAGAGAGAGGGACAGTGGAAGACAAAGAGAGAATTAATTTCATTTAGTCATCTTCATGTGGCTTTTGTTGTTTCTGACACGTCATTGTGTGTGTGGTGCTGGGGTATGAACTGGCATCCGTGCGTGTACCAGGCAAGTGCCATAACCACTGAGCTACTGCTCCAGCTCTCTCTTAAATGTTTTCAAAAGAGCTTAGTTACAGAATCAGTAAAATGTCAACATGTAATTAGAAGTTTAATTTGTTACACATTTTAAAATTGGTATCACTAGGTTAATTTGTAAGATGCTGATTTTTCTTAAGCATAACAAGTATTTAGAAATAGTAAATACAGGGGCTGGAGTGGTGGTTCAGCAGTTACAGCATGCGCAAGGATGTGGGTTCAAACCCCATCACCCTGTACACATGGAGTGTCAGAGCAACAAAGATCACAGGAAAACCTAAATAAAAAATTGATTCTCTTTTTCTCTCTCTCACTGTCTCTCTCTCTCTTTAAAAAAAAAATACACACAGCATCTTTAGCAATATTATGTGTTTGATTCCCTTGGGATCTATACTTTATCATGAATCTGCTGGGAATTAAAACTACTTCCTATCCTTGAGAACTGATTTGGAGGTTCCAGCAGGGGAGCATACTATTTATTTACCCTGTACCCAAGAATGGTCCTCCTCTATTGGAGAAAGGGACCTTCTTCAACAGAGCGTGCAGCTTCAGGAAGAACACATGTGGAGCACTAAGGGAGGAAGGGGGACCTGTCTAGCCTGCAAGATCAGCTGAGTCAGTGGGGTGGCAGATGTTGCAGCTACATCACCCTCACATAAATACTATTCGTTTGAAAGAAATAATTATGCCTCACAAACATTTCAAAAGTTGTCACCCGAAAGAAATTTGGAAGGTTGATCAGCTGAGTAAGGCAGCTGACAGAATAGAGATTTTGGCCGAGTGTGAGGTCTGAACTGCAGCACATCCAGGGACGTGCTGCCTGCCACTGTGATGTCCTGGTTGGGTCCTATTTTATGGTTGTTATGTCAAGAACACTAGAAGTTAAAGGGAGAGAGGACCAGGCACTTCCTGGTATATTATCTAATTTTTGGACTGTCTTTTAAAAATTAGTGTGTTATAGTTGTGCATAATGATGGGATCTGTTGTTGAATATTCCTTCCTAGATGCACACAGTACAGCAATATAATTTGGTCAATATCCCCACCCTGCCATACCCCTCTACCTCCCTGACTCAGTTCTTCCTGCTTAGTCCTTTCCTATTCATTTTATGTCTGAGAACCAAAATTCTTTTAGATATGAAAATGATATTTGACTGAACGTTGGGTCCGTCGCATGCTCCATTACTTGGGAACACAACTTACAAATTCATTTTACTAAAAAGTTACCAAAGTAGAGGCTAAACAGTATCTTTTGATATTATTTCATATATCTGCATGGGAATCTTGAAAATAAATGTTAAGCATGGGAAAAAAAATCACCAAAGGCATTATCTGAAACTGAGAAGGTGGTGAGACTAGATAATCCCTTTGTTTTCTTCCAATCTCATGATTCTGTGTTTTGGATCAACCAAAGGAGCTTATGCTCTCTGGGGAGCAACAGGAAGCCAATGCCAGCGACTGAGAGGGGACCTAATTCAAAGAGATGAGGACTTGGAAGTGAGGACCCAGAACTGGGAGTAGTGATGCAGTTGGAGTAAGGGAAGATTTGGGTGGAGGTCAAGACAGATTGACAGCTCTTGATACAGAGGATCTCTGGAGTTGGTAGTTAGGAGGACACCTGTAGTGAGGGTGGTGCTCACATGTGTAGCTGGGGGACTTGTGACCTGGCACAGTACCGGTAGGGATTTGACTGTACATGGGTATACAGTTTGGATCTGAAATGTCCCCCAAGGACTCTTTGAAGGCTTGGTTCCCATGGCAACAATGTTTAGAGGTGGGGCTTTGGGGAAGTGATCAGATCACCAGGGCTCTGATTTCATCAGTGGGTTAATATATGGATGGATTACTGCTTTGTAGGGCTGGGAGGTTATGGAAATTTAGGAGGTGGACACAGTTGAAAGGAGCGGGTCCTTGGGGTATGACTTTGGGTACTATATCTTATCCCTAGACTTTCCTTTTTCTTTGCTTCCTGGACACCATGAGGTGAGCAGCTTTCTTCCACCATGTCCTCCCTGCCATGGTCTTCTGCCTCATCACAGGCCCAGAAAGAACAGAGCCAAGGTATCACAACCTGAAATCTCTGAAGCCATGAGCTAAAATAAACCTTTCTTCCTTTTAAGTTGTTTATGTCAGGTATTTTATCGCAGTGATGGAAAACTAACACAACAGGAGAAGCTCTATCACTAACCATGTCCCTTTTAAAGGTACTAATTCTCTTTTAGGATAATATCTTAACTTAAGGAATAATATAAACTGAAGCCAACATTAATGTAGAATATATATTAGTATTTATCATAGCAAAATGTTAGGAAAAATTAAATATCTAATAGTAGTAAGGAGTTTTACTCATTCATTGAACTGAATATTACATAGCTATTCAAATGGTATTCCAAAAGCTATTTTAAAATGATGAAATTGGAAATATACATAATATTATATTTTAAAAGCAGGATATAAAACCCATAAATAACAGTGTTATCCCATTATGACTGGTTCTGAATTTTTTTATTTTTAAAAATTTATTTTATTTTTATTTTTTATTTTTTAGTACTGGGGATTGAACCAAGGGGTTTTTAATCACTGAGCAACATCCCCAGCCCTTTTCATTTTTTATTTTGAGACAGGGTCTTGCTAAGTTCCTTAGGGCCTCACTAAGTTGCTGAGGCTGACTTTGAACTTGTAATCTTCCTGCATCAGCCTTTTGAGTTGCTGGGATTACAGGTATGAACTACCATGCCCAGCTGGTTCTATTTTTAAAAATATATATTTTCTGCATTAAGATAACCATTATTCCTTTTGTAAAAGTTAAAATGAAATAAAGTTAAAAATCTTTAAAAAATTCTAGTAGATACTGTTTCCAAATAAACACAAGAGTGAAAGTGTATGAGATCCAGGTGAACACAACTAAAACAAGCCAGGTGCTATAAGAGTATGTCAAAACACATGTCACGGGCTTGGGGATTTAGCTCAGTGGCAGAGCACTTGCCGAGCACACGCAAGTCCCTGAGTTCGGTCCTCAGCCTTGAAAAAAAAATGTCACGTGGAAGTTGAGAGAAAGTAGAAAACAGGTCCCTGAGTTTGTCTGAAAAATCATAGTATGACAGCCAAGAATTATTGAATGTGTGTTCTAAATCAGGCATTTAGTCCTTGTAAGACAAAGGTCTTAGCAGAGTTCCTGTCAGCTCTGTCTCCACTGGGAAGGAACTAATGCATGGAGAAGTCAGAGGATCTCCCCAAGATCACACAGCACAGTAGTTGTCCAGCGCCCAAGTAGCGCCTGGTTGCTTAGGACTTTGATTCTTTTCCCCCCATTATAGTTGCATACTGATGGGATTTGTTGTTACACATTCCTACATGCACACAATGAAACAACGGAATTTGGCCAATATCATTCTCCAATAGTTCCCTCCTCTCTTCTCTCCCCCTGGTCCTTTCCTCTTCTCTACTAATTGCTGTCACGAGGCTCCCCCACCCTGTGCCTTTCTATTCCTTTTGCCTCTCTAACTTCCACATATGAGAGAAAGTATATGATCCTTGGCTTTCTGAGCTTCGCTTATTTAGAGTAACATGATGTTCTCAAATTCTTTTCTTTTTCCTGCAAATGGCATAATTTCATTTTCATCATGGCTGAATGAAACTCCATCGTGTGTGTAGACCACGTTTTCTTTATCCATTTATCCACTGATGGATGCCTAGCCTCGTTCCGTAGTTTGCCTTTTGTGAATTGTGCTGCTACAAATATGGGTATGCATGCCTCACTGTAGTGTGACAACTTTACATCTTTAAAGGTGCAAACTCACTGAATATTGGTTAAAAAGGAGAGTGTTGGGTTTGCGGTCCTCCCTCTTTTAATATTATGACTTTTGGATATGTTTAAAGCTAGTAGAAAAGGAATGTGCAGAGAGGGAGACATAAAACAATGTTCTGTGGCCTTTCTGACTGGTGAGACTGACCCCAGCTCCTCTGAGGTCATGCATGAGGCAGCCTCCTGTGGGTCACTCGTGGTTTTCAGGTGAAGATTTAGATGGAGTAGAAGTGCGATCTTTTTTGACATTCAAAGTGTCAGGGTTGGGGATCCAGGGACAAAGTGTGCTGCAGAGGCATAGAAGAGTGACCTGGATGGGTCGACCAGGCCCTGAAGCCAGCCTGCTGTTGATGCCTTGCTGAGCTGGGTCAGGGGGTCCTGTCTAGGAGCTCTCCATGGTCTGGAAACAGTGGGGTGGGTAGTGAAGAAGTTCCAAGACCTGTAGAGTGGCCCTGCGTGGCTGATGCTAGGATGAATGGATGGATGCCCTGAGGAGACGGGGGTGGTGGCGGCGGGGAACCAGGCAGTAGGAGACTAGGGCAGGTGGGTTTGAGGGATCAGGTTTTGTTAGGGGCAGTTTGTGATTGTAAGAGATGAGAGATGGGGGAGCAATGATGAGAAGCAAGGAAGGAGAGGTTTGGAGATCTTAGAGCTGCAGCTCCTGGGGCTGAAAACCCTGGTAACAGTGTACCTGAAGTGACAGAGTGATCGGGATTTCTCACTGGACCTCACAAAGAATGCGTGATCTCTGATTATGGTAGCAAAAGGTAGTAGCTAAATGGAAAAGGAACTAAGGTAGATTAGGGAGTGATTCTTAAGGCTTGGAGAGGGGAGGGAGTGGATGGAAGGCCCAGCTTGGACAGATGGCAAGACTGCCAACCACTGAGCCATGGAGATCAGAAGGAGCTCGGGGTGGGGCGGGGTTGAAGGAAGAACATGGGAACAAGGAGGAGGAGGAAGACCCTTCCTTCCTTCTCTTCCTCTATGAGAAGAGTCAGCAGCAGCGATGAACTCAGATCCATTGCTCATCTTTCATGTGTCAGGCATGAGATTCTCAATCAATATTAACCCAAGTTTTTAACTTTAAAAGGAACTCATAACCCATTTCACAGAGGAGGAAATCGAGACCTTGATACTGTTTCTACCAGATACCATTTGTATGTGGAGGAGCAAGGAATCACCTAGACTCTTTAGCACAGATGCCCATAATGTTCCCAGCCGTGAACTTTGGTGAAGCCCTGATGACAAGAGGCAGGAAGCTGCCACCCAGAATGGTGGAGAAAGTACGCTGAGTTTCTCCAAAGTGGCTTGGGCTCCGGCCCTTGACAGAGACCCACTGAGGAGGGAGAGGCAGGAGAGGGAATGGTGAGCCTGAGGGGGTTCATGAACTCAGGTCTGGAGATATGGAAAGGGGGGGAATTGAGAATAAGATGCCACAGTGCCATGCCAGTCTGTACTGCTTCATCTCAGGGGAGGCCGAAGCTGCTTACAAAACCAGCAGGCTGCGGGGCTGGTACAGAAAGCAACAGGTGGTTTAATTCTACACTCTGCTTCTCTTTGTATCACTGAGTGACTTGCAAAGGGTCAAGGGACCCTCTCTGACCACAGCAGGGGGAGCAGGGCTGGTGGGGGATGCTGTGCTAGTGAGCCATTTCATCACCTTGACCCTCCCTTTTCCCACCCAGGGAGGAGCCGTCAGAAACAGGGACACCAATCGGTGTCTGGAGATCAGGAAGGACCCTTCAGGTGCCTATGCACTTGTGCTGCAGACCTGTACGACACAAGTGTGGGAAATACAGTATATCCTCAGAAACTGGAATCAGACCGATAACCAGTGAGCCTAGGAGGGCCTGTGTTTGGGACAGTCCTTCTTGCAACTGGAATGGCTTCTACTACCCACAGTGCTGCTCAAAGTGGAAGACGGAGAGGGAAACAAGGTGAGTGTGCGTGTTTACTGTGACCTCAGCGTGCACGACACAGGAACTGGGGAGGCGAGGCCTATGCATGTGTAGGGCATCTCTCCCAGGGACACAAGCAGAAACTGATGCCTTGTGCCCATCTTCCCTTGGAAGATCATGATATACATCAAATGCCATTCCTGGAAACTCCTTGAAATAGCTGGTCTCATCTGGTTCTGTGGGGAGCAAAGGAGGAGGATGGAAGTTTATCTCTGAAGTCCACCAACACTGTTTAGCCTTCGTCCTGAGGGCTACTACTGCCACCTGCCTCACACCTCCTCCCGGGCTCATCTGCTCAGAGGTTCCCCAGACTGTTCCACGTGAGAGGCTGGGTCCTCCTCCTGCGGCCAGAGCAATAACCATCCAAGTGGCATGGGTTCCCTCGCCTTTCTGGAGTTCTGAAAGATACAACTAATAGACCAGCAACTTCAACGAATTTCTCCATTTATGCCCCATAGCAGTTTTATTTGGATTATTATTCTCTCCTACGAAAAAGAGATTCCAGAGCCTGAGGAAAGAAGGAAGGAAGCTCACGCAATCACAGCTTTTCAAGGGACAGTTCACACAGAATGGTAGAAAAATAGTTCCATATGAATCTGGTCATAATGTCTGATGATTTTTTCTCAATTGTTTCCTGCAATTGTCCCTGGAAATTATGGAGAAAATGAGGATTAGAAAAGGTGGCCATCACTTACTGGGCCACAAAGAAGGGATTTGCAGGCAAAAACTTAAAACTGGGACTCTTACGTCTGTCTATGGGATAAGTCCTTCCCTCTAGTTGGTAAGTTGGTAAGTTTAGACTGATAAATTGGCAGTCTAGGGATGCCAATTTTGGTGAGATCTTGGGGGCTGGGGTGTGAGTGCCAATGGTGTAGAAAGGAGAGGATTACCCCATGCGGGTGCTGTGTTCTGGGCTCACCCTTCACATATGGGTTCCTGGGGTGCCTTCTTCCTAAAGTTGCTTTTTGCTTAGTTCCATGACAGGGGTATATGGGAGTAGTTTTGAAAATCATCATGTTTCCTTTAAGTGCTTGACAGGAAAGATGCGAGTTTTCTGACCCAGAAATAAATTGACTAAACTTTCAAAAATAAGCTTTTCAGAAGTGTGCAAGTCATTAAAAACTTTGTCAGTGAACACATGTATATCATCAGCTGAAATTATTGTGGATAAGATTTTATTGTTAGAAATTAAGGAACTAGATAAATGTTAAACAAATATATCACTTCTAACTCCTTCCTGGCAAACTGGAGGGAAAATACAATTGATAGCCATTTTTTAAAAAAATTAACATGTACCCAACAGAAAAGTAGGCAAAGACATACTAGGCTTAGATATATATATAAAAAGACATTTGACCTCATTTACAGAGAAATGCGAATTGGCAGGGATATGGGAAGCCGGCAATCTCGTGTGTTGATGGGAGGATGGAAACTGGCAAAATCCTTTTGGTTGGGTATTTGGCAGTATCTAAAAACACTCTGTGTGTGTTTTCTATTTCCAGTAATTTTACTTTTAAAATTTTACCTCTAAAACTAAGAAAACACTCACGCACAAAACTAATTCTTTGAGCGTAAGTGAAAAAGGTTGGAAGAAATTTTTTTGCCCAAGAGAGTAGCTAAATAAATCCAAACAATGGGGTATTCTGTGGCTATAAAAAAGAACAAAGGGGCTGGAGTGGTGGCTCAGTGGTTTCGGCGCTTGCCTGGCAAGCACAAGGACCTGGGTTCATACCCCAGAACCATGTACACAACTAAGTGTTGGAGCAACGAAGGCCATGTGAACACCTAAATAAAGTTGTTTCTCTCCTGAAAAAAAAAAACAAAAAACAAAGAACATTTTTTTTGAACCAATGTGGAGTGATTTCCAGTGTATTTTGTTCAGTGAAAAAAGAAAACTAGCAACTATAACATATATCTTTTGGGTAGGAAATAAGGAGAAAACATACCTGTGTCTGTTCATTTCTGTAAAGTAAATCCTGAGAAGGTTAAACCAGAAACTGATGAGATTGTTACAGTGGATGGTGGTGGTTTGGAATAGGGTGCAAAGGACTGAGTTTAGGAATAGGAGAGAAGGGATGTGGGGGAGCAACATTTCTCTAAGTAGACAATTTTTCTATAGTTTTGACATTTAGAATCATGTTTCATATGTTCAAAATATAAATACATCAAATCAAAAACAGAAACCAGAATGGATTATAAACAAAAACAAGTGAACCTTGCCATATTTCTAAACTTCAGATGAACACGTGTGCACATACACACATATGCTGAGCATCACGTGCACACCTAGGATTCAGCATCTAGATCTTGGTGTCTAAATATTTTCCAGTAAAAGGAATTAGGGCTCCTTAGCAAAATAGTTAATTTGAGGACTCAGGTTGGAACACATTCCTGTGTTGAAAGCAAGGAACTGCTCAAAGAATGATAGGATAAGTTACAACCTACAGTAGCCACAGCTGGGACAATCTGAGCATTATAATCAGTATTGATAACAAGAAGCATAGAACAAGATAAGAATCCATGAGTTCATTCCAATGAATAAATGAATGAATGAGGAGAATGCCAACTAAGAATTGTGGAAGGGATTATGAAATTGAAAATCACGACTTGGCACCCGCCATAGTTAAAATTGTATCAGATGGAATCATCAATGTGTGTTACAAGTCGCATCCATTGGGTGATGAGAAATAGGATAAACACAATGCATTCATATGCGCATGCGTCTATCTATCTATACATAATTGAAATAACTTCCCAGAAGATATTTATCAATAAACAGAGGGAAAAAATAATTTTATGGGAGAGAGACCTGGCAGACACCGTGTTACCTGAGCAGTCGTCGTCAACATCAGCGGCTGGACAAGAGGACAGCATTGCCTCCCGATATGCTATGCCAAGCACACAGCATCACTTCTGTGCTATTCCTGCCCCACATGCAGAGCCCAAACTCATAATCTTGGGGAAACAGCAATTAAACCCAAATCAAGAGACATTCTTCAAAAGAAGTAGTCCAGATGACTCAAAAACTTTGAAGTCATGGAAGATGAAGATGTGTTCAGAGACTTTTTCGGATATAAGGAGATGACAGCCGCATCGATAAATGGCAGCTGAACGTAATGCATGACGCCAGATCTGATCCTGGTCTGGACGGGGTCTCCCTCCCCTTCTGCTTATAAAGAACAGCAGTAGACAATTGGTGAAATTTGAATCCGGTTTGTTGCTGAGATAATAGTACTGTATCTATGTCATTTTTCTGATTTTGATGGTTGTATGCTGGCTATGTAAGAGAATGTCCTTGATTTTTACGAAAGTCACTGAATGGATTTGAGGGGTAGGACATTATCTCTCAGATTTCACATACCTGGATAAAAGGTGGAGCAGGGGATAAAGCAAATACAGGTCAGGGAACCGGCATGAACAGTGTAAAGGGTGCGCAGGAATTCTTTGCATTGGAACTCACAACTTTTCCATCAGTCTGAAGTTATTTAAAAACAAAATAAAACAAACTCAAACAAAATTTGCCTACCTAGATGTTTAGTAGTTCCTCATCCATGGTTTTGCTCTCTGAGTTTCAGTGAGCTGAGGTCAATAGTGATCCAAGAGCATTAAATGGAAAATTCTGGAAATAAAAATTCATAAGTTTGAAATAACTTTTGTTACAGTGTGTTGTTATAATTCTTCTATTTTGTTGTTAGTTATTATTGGAATCTCTTACTGTACCTGGTTGAAAATTAAGCTTTATCTTAGGTATGTATAAGAAGAAAAGGTCTAGATAGGGTTGATCCATCCTCGGTTCCGGAAATCCACTGAGAATTTTGCAATGTATCTCAGTCAGATCAGGGAGGACCCCTGCACATTGAATATCTCTAACTGTGACTTAATCTAAGAAACAGATTAATCTAACTTTGGTGTCCTTCATTCTGAAGGGGAAATCTGCAGTTCTCTCTTATGTGTAGTGAAGAAGGCAGAAAGCTCCTGAGGTCCCCCCTTCCCAGAAGCTCTGGGCTTCCTCCAGCAGTGATGACCTACAGGACAGCCTGTCAGCTATGATGAGTTGGGTGTTGGCTTGCCTCCTTTGCTCTAAAATCTAACTGTCACTTGCCCAAAGCTCTTCATGGACTTCAGCTGCTCTGGTCACCATTGACGAGCAGCCTTCATTGGTCAGGGCTCAGGAAGGTCATCTCCGTGATGGACTTGAGGCCAGTCAGGAAGCTGTTTCCTTGAAAACCATGCTCATTTTCACTGGCTCCTCTCTCTTTTGATTTTTTTGGGAAGGGTGAGGCTCTATGTAAGTTAGCGTTACTTGGACAACAGTAAAGATGACAGGTATTAACTTATCGATGACACAGGAGTACCAAGGGTCACCAAAGTCCCACAAAGAAGTAATTCTATATGTGTCCCTGTGGTCCTGCCCATTCCCTCCCTGTGGCCCAGATAGTGATAATCCCTGGTGTCTTGCAATGCCCATCCTTCTTTACCTCTGGGGTTCCTGAGGCTGTTCCTCACATGTCACTCAAAGGCCATGTGGGGGATGCCACACCTGGATGGCAGCCTTAGGGAACCACAGTTTGCTTTACAATATGCTTCTCTCCTATTGCCCCCAAAGTGAACGACCCCTTTCCTCTCTTCATTTGACCTGTCTCAATCCAAAGTGACAAAGCAGCTGTCTTTGGTCCTCTCCAACCCAGCTCCAAACAGGAACCCTAGGGGTGTAACTTGGCTCTGCCCTTCTCTTCACTGTAGCAGCTACTTCCCCAGGATTCTGCTGCTTTTCCGAGGGGGCCTGGAGACCGGGTCACTGCCATCACGTGCCCGATGGTCCTTCTTCAGGCCCTATGCATCATCTGCACAAGAAGATCGACAAGTTATTTTCAAAAGACAAGTCCTGTCGAGCCTCCCAACTTCAGTGTACACAACCCCTCATGCATGTGAGACCTAGCAGAGAAAGGGCTGCGAGCTGAGTCATCACAACTGGGGATTCTAGCAGTTTTAATCTCTTTCAGAGTCCCTTTATGTTACTTATAATACATTTCCACAACGGGAAATGTGTTTTAGCTAATTTCCTAAATTTAAGAAAAATTTGTAAAGTCCTTTTATAGAGCTTACCTAAAATAGAGTTAGGTCGATAATGCCTCAGTGAGTTAATTATCACTGGATTGGTGGGTAAAAGCAGCTCATGACTATAAGTTGTAATTTCCAAAACACAGTTTTCTCCAACAAACATTTTAACAAATATAATTTCAAGGAGCGAATTTATCTTAAAATTATAAGACTAGCCAGGTGCATACCTTGTAATTCCAGCAACTCAGGAGGCTGAGGCAGGAGGAATGCAAGTTTGAGCCCATCCTTGGCAACTTAGCGAGACCATCTAAAAATAAAAAATAAGAAGGGCAGAGGATATAGAGGTCTCCCAGGTCAATTCCCAGTCCTTGCCCCCTGCCCACACACAAATTGCAAGTCTATCATCCTGGAGCTATAAAAACCAAATCGATCAATATCACCAGAAAGCTGTTTGTCCCCCATAGAAAACAAACACCAAAAACAATAACCTAAAACCCAGGCAGAAAGTCAAATCTATAAGATAAGAAATGTGTATAGATTAGCTTTAATTGGTGAAAAAAGTTAGGTCAGTATTCCCCAATGTTTTCCTTCTCTCTCTAATAAGATGTACTGGCTAGGTCAGGACTTGTCTTTTGAAAATAACTTGTTGATCTTTTATTCTTTAAATTTTCTTTGTTAGTCATTCATTAAATGAATTGGTGGTTCTGCTTCTAATGCGTGTTCTAGCCAAAGCTGAGTTGAAGAGATGGGGCTGTTGCCACGAGGGCTTCCTCCTGGGGCTCACTTTGGTCCATCAATCCCACTAGTTCCTCCTCACGAAGCTCCCTACCTCCCCTCCAGAGCTTACCGGTGGCCTTCCCAAGGGCCTGGGGGCACATCCTGCCTAGACTTTCCCTACGAAAATTCCTTCCCAGCATGTTCAGGAAATTCCTCTTTTTCTAAATCCCAAATTCCAGAAAAAATCAGTTGAAGGTTTGGGAGATCAGGAAAAAGCTTTATAATCCTCTGAGAACTAAAGCTTTACAAATGACATAGAGATATCACCAGTTTGAAGGAATCCATTGATGTCAAATTTAACACAAAAGCAGGAAACACAGATGCATCCCAAGATGAAGGTCAGTATTTTCAGAAATCAGGACAGGAGCACAAAGAAAAAAGCAATCATAACTAATCAGTTGATCATCCTTGGATATAGAAGTTGCCATGTTGTAAATGCATGTTTTAATCCTCTCTGCCTCTAATAATAATTTTTGTGAATGAAATATTTATTAGTAAATTTTTATGCACCGTATAAACACATCTTCATACAAATTCATAGGAATTGTGTTAGAAGAAATAGGTCTTGAAAACAAAACATGTCCTTAAATTGACATTTTTCAACCTGTCATTCACTAGTACTTATCATTTATTAGGAAATCCCAGTGTTACATTATTTGAATATACATAATAACCTTTGTTGACTTTTTCCAGACTGTGAATATTTGCTACAAACACAGTTTTTGTAAACATTACTAAAGTTAACAGCACTTATTTTATGAAACAACTTTATAGACATCCATAAAAATGAGTAAAGAGTAAAATTAATTTTAGAAATACTGAAAGAATTAACATGATTTTGGGAATTCTTGAGAGTTCTAATTGTTTACTTCTGAATCCTAAAGATGACAGATGCTAAAAATCTATTGAGAATCTCTTTGGAATACTACCCTAACATTGCTTAAACCTCATGGGTGATCTGCCCCAATTTATTATTCTGGGCTCTCCATTCAACAATTAAACAGAAATCTTCTGGGAGTTCTTCATAAACATTACTTTTATTTTCTTAAATACAAATGTTTTAAAATGCCTTGGAAAATAAAATAACTTCCCATAGCCATCAACAGCCTTCAAGTCTGTGTAGCTGTAGTTGTCTATGAGAGGTATGACCGGGTGGGCTTCATCCTGCCATAGTGGTTGGCGGGTCCCTGCTAGGTCAGTGGTTCTCCAGCAAAATGAGCTCCTGGTGACTTTTTTTTTTTTAAGAGAGAGGGAGAGGGAGAGGGAGAGAATCTATTTTTTATTAGTTTTTCACATGGTCTTCGTTGCTGTGATACTCAGTTGTGTACGTGGGTGCTGGGATTTGAACCTCTACTCGTGCATGCCGAGCAAGCGCTGTAACTGATGAGCCACCACTCCAGCCCCTCCTAGTGACTTTTTAATCTTTAAGATCCTTTCTACAGAACAGGAGTCCTTTGCTGCAGATAGATATGCAAGATGGGGGTGGAGCACCATATACACCCTCAGCTTCCTCTGGATGGGGAAAGGGAATCTGGGGACACACTTTGCAGTAGCAATGACAACAAAAGGCATCCAGAGCCCCTCAAACTCTAGCTTCACAACTCATGGAACCCGTTTCTTCCCCATGCTGCACCCAAGCGTCTTCACGGATCCCTTCTCTACCTGGTGCACAGGCTGGTGCAGGGGATCAGGCAGAGGCCATGGCTGTCCAGAGTACAGGGTAGGTGCCACAGGCTGCTCCAGGGTACTGGGTAGGTGCTACTGATTCTGGATGCAGCCACGGTAGACATAAATGCTCTGTTTTCTGAATCTGGACTCTGTGTCATTGGCGCCTCTCTTGCCCACACTGAATCAGGAGCAGAAGAAATGGTGGGCCCCCTGGTCTGGCACTATGCTGGACTCTAGCATTGGTTGCTGCCAGGCCTTGTTTATTCTCCTGAACTGGAATGCTTCACTTCTGAATTTCCCAGAGGAAACTGAGAGGACAGAGAAGTACTGACTTGGGGACTAGAGCGTGGCCAGTGCAAAACCAGTGTGGGGGTTGTAGGACACTGAAGAATGGCTGTGTGATTGAGGGTGTGGCTGTGTGGGGACCAGCAGGGCCAGCAGAAGTACCTGCCCCCCCTATGACAGGGCCAGCGAGGTATCAGTCTCTGAGGGTGATGAAAGGAAGGGGTGGGATCCTGTAGCCCTAGGTCACCATCAAAGGGCCCTGGGAGCAGCAGGGACATTAGCCAGGCAGGGCTAGTTATGAAAGAGCCAAGGGAGGAGGCCTCCATCTGAGGCAGTAACTACTTTTATTCCTGTGTCTGCAAGGGGTGCTCTGCAAGGTCACTGTGCCTGAGGTTTCCCCAGTATCCCCATCCCTAGATATTCACGCCCGTATATCTAGGATTAACTGAGCTTCAGTGGAGCAGGCCCTGCTGTGGACTGATCAGTGGGGTAATCCACTGTTTGCATCTTTCAGGAGGGTGCAACAGGGGGTCTTAAGTCAGGAACACTTTGTCCAAGGGAACTTCAATCACAAATAGGCTGCCTCCCACAGAGGATTCTTCTCTGGGGTCTTAATGCAGCCTTGGGATCTATAAAGGGAGGAAGGTTCCCACTTATAGAACATACCTTTCTCTCTGGAGCCCTTTGGGAATAGGGAGTATTCCTAAGATCCTATAAAAACATTCTCATGAAGATGAGAAGTGAGTCTAGAAGAGTAGTGAAAGGATCAGGGAATGGGGAAGGGAGAGAAAGCGGGGGTACAGAGAACAAAACAGATCAAGTTAAGCCATGAGCATGTACGAATACATCAGAATGAATCCCTGCTATGTATAATCATAATGCACAATAAAATGTCTTTAAAAGAAATAAATATAGTACAGTTTAATATAAGTGAATGCATCTTTGTACCCATGTGAGCTCTTTGTAGTCAAGCCAAATTCAGAGAGAGAGAGAGAGAGAGAGAAGAGAGAGAGAAGAGAGAGAGAGAGAGAGAGAAGAGAGAGAGAGAGAAGAGAGAGAGAGAGAGAGAGAGATTGGCTTGAGCAATGCATGCTGTCTGGGCAGCATCCAGAGCCAGTGGAAGCAGTTTCAGGAGTTACCACCACTGCTCTCCAAGTGAAAGTCAATAACCAACCCAGCCACCCCAGCCAATCCTGGCCATCCTGAGCTTTCCCAAGCATCCTGTTTATGCACAGAGGAGATTTTGGGAAAAAAAAAAGGCTAGCAAGGACTCTGTCCAAAAGTCAAGGAGGGGAAGTTCTTAAGACAGCAGCCAGGGGGACTGGGAAGAGTGTCTGTGGCTGGGCTGGGCTGGGCCTCTTGGGCAACTAGACCAGTTGGCCAAGCCCTTCCTAAGTGCAGAGTGGTCCAATCAACAGACAACTGGTGTGAAATCCAGCTGGCTGTGGCCCTGTACTGTAGCGCTCTGGCAGGTCCGGGAGTGGAGGGACCCACTTTGGACAAGCTCAGCCAGCTGAATTTTTGGCCAGCACCCTGTCTGTTTCCACTCCATCCTCAGATCCCTTTGGCTCCAAACAAGATCAAAGCTTTCCACTGCCGTTGGCCGGAGGCCTCCGGGAGAGACATTTGTAGGAGTCTTTTCATAAAGAGCTCCTGGTTACTGGAATTTGAAAACCTGGCTGTGAACGCTTATTTCAGGCCAGCTGTTGGCACCCTGTGAAAACAAGAATCAACTTCTGCCCCGCCCCCCTTTTGAATCAAACACAGAAAAACTCCATTTGGCAGCTCTTTCCCCGGAAACAGCAACGAGAGTCAAATATCCCAGGTTTAAAAAATAAAACTTGGTAGAGAATTCAGGATCTCTTATAAGTGAGGCCTTTAATGCTGTCATCACGCTGCTGATAGTTGGGATTATAAATGGGCCTCTATACTGGGTGTGCAGGTCAGTTCTAAAACCACAGCTGTTATTATAAAAAAAATATTGAAAGACACCACAGTCAGAAAGTTTAATTAAACCCATGAGTCAGCGAACGTGAAAGGCCAAGGCAAATATGGTCACCACAGGTGTGGCTCTGGGGACAGGAATGGGGAATCAAGACCAGCCTGGAGGCTGGGGGTTCTCCCTCCTGTCAAAGGGGGCCTTGAAATACACTGTTTTCCTTTGAAAACTCTATTTACTCTCAGATGCACCTTCTCCTGCCTCCTGCTACAGGGTCAAAGAAAAGCGAATCATTTGAATCCCTCCAGGCTGCCTCAGAGACTTCCTATTTGCAGGAAGAGTGGCCTAGATACACCAAGGTTATGCAGATTTATCATGCCTCCTTTGAATTTTATAGGTTTCCTGCCTTTTGTTTTCCCTCTTCCCACCAACTGTCTAATTTTCATTTTCTCTTATCTCACATTTGGCAGAGGGAAGTGGGACCAGCGGGAATGAGGGATGGGCAGGGGTGGAAGAAGATGCTCATTTCAGGCTTCAGGCTTCGGAGGCCTCCTGACAGGGGTTTTGAGGAGGTGAGTGACGAGAAATGGATGCTTCTTGCTCAAGAGGTCCCAGGCTGTTCCAAGGAGGTGGCTGTGAGTGAACAGATATGTGGAATTGGAGCAAAGAGATCCCAAAATGAATTTGCCTGGATGGACTAAAAAAGGCAAGCCAGAAACGAGGGTGAGCCCCAGGAGAGAGTGTGTGATAGGCCTCCAAGTAAGCAAAGCACCACCCACAAACCGTTTTCCATGGCGCCTTCTCCCAGAGCAACGCGTAGACAAGCAAGACTCTGTTTTATTTGTCATTGTAAAAGTAACACATGCAAATTTTAAACATTTCCAAAACACATAAGCACAAAATCAGTCAGTGAAAACCATGCATGTCCTTACCACAGTGAGGTAACAATTACAAATTTCTTTCTTTCCCATTTTTTCCCTTTGAGCCAATGTGTCTATATATTTACATATTTTATAAAATTAGGAGCTTACTTTATATATAATTGTAGCTTGATTTTTAAATTTTAACATTTTATGTCAAAATCCAATGTCACGGGGGCTGGAGCCGTGGCTCGGTGGTTACGGCTCTTGCCTGGGATGTGCGAGTACACGGGTTCAGACCCCAGCACCCATGTACACAATTAAGTGTCAGAGCAACGAAAGCCATGTGAAAAACTCAATAAAAATGGATTCTCTCTGTCTCTTTCTCTCTCACACTGTCTTTCTCTCTTTAAAAATAAAAAATCCAATGTCACTCATGACTCTATTATGTATTGATACAGGGATGTCACCTCCTGAGAGACAGGTGTTTCCTGTACATTAGAAGGTTGTCTCTGAAGTTCAACAGCTGGGTGAATCTCTCAGGCAAGGAGCAGGGAGCAGGGCACTCAGCTTGTCAGCACAGCAGAGGTGGCTGCAGCTTCAAGCAGAAGGAGGGTGGAGGGAGAGCTCTGCTCTTGCAGGGTGCACCAGAGCAGCTCTTAATGACGGAGTCAGTGCCTCCCGGCTGAGTGCAAGGGGAGCATACTAATCCAGGAGGAGGCTCATGAGCTTCATGATTTATTGAGCACCTACTGTGTGCTAGGCATTGGGGACTGTGCAAATGTTTGTCATCCTCCAAACAATCTGATAAAATAGGTTCTATGATCCACACTTTCCAGATGAGGAAATTAAGGCCGTCAGTGATTAACCTTCCATTCCAAGATCACATAACTGGTAAAGGACTGGAGGAGGACCACAACTTGGTTTTCCAGGAATGTAGCAGAATAGGAAGATATAGTACTTGAAATAAACGAAAAGCATGCTTTTGAATCACTTTTGTTAAAACTGAACTTTCTCTTAGTAAAATCATAACAGAAAATTGCATTTTAATAAAAGTGATTTAAAAAATAAAATGAAAAAATTTCTCAATTTGGGGAGTCTAGCTGATTTTTCCTGTTAAAATCTTACATCAATTTATTCAACAGATGTTCATTTTTCAATTACCCTGTATTAGTCACTGCTGAAGGGAATAAAAGAATGGATAAACCTTAGCCTCTGGCCTTGATAAATGGAGTCTGGTGAGATCAGGCAGCTACATATACACTGAATACGACACTGGTAATGATGACCACCACAGAGATGGCCTTTGAAATGAAGGTGATATTCCTCTATCTGAGCCTTGATCTGTAGAATAATGGGATTGGATGAGAGTAACTGTAGCTTTTGCAATTCCATAATTCTCATTTCCTTGTCTTCTGTGGATTTGTCACTGGTGGGACAGCTCCTTTCCGTATGTAAGAAGCTCTGGGCCCCCCAGACAGCCTGGTCCAGAACCCTCAGTTGATGGCTGCCTTCAAAAGCCACTTGTACTGGAGGGGCAAGTGGCTTCTGTACGCATTTCTCTATGTGTGTGTAGTAAGGAGACAACTCTCAGCAACAAGTTCAAGTTCTTTCCTTCCCTCTTTCAATGTTTTCTACTATCCTTTAGTAACAGGTCAGCACTGATGTTCCTCCCCCACTCCAGTTCCTCCAGGTCAGGTTTATTCTGATTCAGCCCTCTATCCTTCCAGGTCCTAGCATAGCTCTTTGCACATACATGTTCAGTTAATGTGAACAAATGAACAGCAGTTGTCTCCTCTGGAACCTTGCAAGCAGTTTAAAAGGGCCTACATTAGTTTCTATTTAAGGTGTCACAAATCACCACAAATAGTGGCTTAAAACAAGTCTCTCATCTTACAGTTATATTTATTCATTAAATATATCCTCTTACAGTTCTGGAGGTCAGCATTCTGAAATGGATCTCACTGAGGTAAAATCAAGGTATCAGCAGGGCAATATTCCTTTCTGGAAGCCATCCAGAAGAATCATTTTTTCATTTGTTCATTCTTACCTTTTCCAGTTTCTGTAGGCTACCTGCCTTCCTGGCTACGTGGCTCTCTTTGAACTTTGAAAAAGGAAGTGGCGTGTCAAATTGTTCTTGCATTTCATTATTCTGACACTGTTGGCCTCCTCTACCAGCTTCTAAGTATCCTCGTGATTACATTGGGCTTGTCTGGATCATCCAGGATCATCTCCCTGACTTGAGGTCAGCTGATCAGCACATAGCAGAGTTCCAGGGATCAAGATGTTGACATTTTTGGAGAGCCTATTATCCAGCCCACTGCAGTGCCAATGACTTTTCCTTAGGATTCTGCTTCTTTTGCCATGAACCCAGGCACACATACAGCATTTGTTGAACTGCCTCTGTCTTCTATGTGCTATGATAGGTTCTGAGAAGTAAAAAATACACATTGCATAGACCGGTAAGAGGCAAGAATGAACAACGGCAGTGCATTCTGATCAAAGCTGCAGCGTAGGGGGGCTGGAGCGGTGGCTTGGTGGTTACGGTGCTTGCCTGGCATGCACAAGTACCCGGGTTCAAACCCCAGCAACCCACGTACACAACTAAGTGTCAGAGCAACTAAAGCCATGTGAAAAACTCAATAAAAATTGATTCTCTCTGTCTCTCTCTATCTCTCTCTCACTGTCTTTCTCTCTTTAAAAAAAAAAAAAAAAAAAAAAAAGCTGCAGCGTAGGAATGCAAAGAGGACTGTGGGCTGCAGAGAAAGGCATCAGACCTGGACTGGAGACAGAGATGATAGCTGGCCTGAGCCTCACTGGGGCTGGGACTGGGGGTGGAGGGTCTATGCACAGGGAACAGCACTGCAAAGAGCTGCAGCATGGGGTGCCCTGAGAGTTAAGGTAGTTCACACTGCTGGAGTATAACATGCCCTCTCCACCCTCTTCTGTGCCTTCCTCAAAGAAGAGGGTTGAAAATGGAGAGTTAAGGGTGGGGAATCGCGCAGAAGCTTGCGTGCAAGTGAAGAAGCTGTTGTTTTTTTTTTAATGCTACACCAATTGGGAAGCAATTGAAGAATTTCAAATAGAACAGCGGCTCACCATAGGCTGATGTGCTAACTATGTGTAATGATTTCCCAAGTGCTATAGTTTGGATCTTGAGTGTTCTCCAAAGGCCCATGTGTTAATTAATGGTTTGGTCCCCAGATGAAGATATTGGAAGTGATGGAAACCTTAAGAGACAGGGAGGTCTTTAGGTCATTGGAGGTGCGCTCTTGAAGGGGATAGTGTGACCCCCAGCCCCTCTTCTTCTGGGCTCCTAATTCGGTGAGCAGTTTCACTCTGCCATGTGCTCCCACTATGAAGTGCTGTGCTTCCACAGGGTCAGTTGATTATGGACTGGAGCTTCTGGAACATGTGCGCTGAAATATATCTTTTCTCTTTATGAGCTGCTAGCTGAAGTTATTTGTTACAGTGATGGAACACTGACATAGTAATGTTTCTTCCTTGCATATTCAGAGTTTCCTTCCTTCCAAGGGACACATCTGCTCTACTTTTTTGTCTAATGTGAATAGTGTAGTCATTTTCTACCCCTATTGCCAATCTCCCTGGGTTTTCGTTGTCCCTCTTAGCTAAGGCTGATTTGAGGTCCTCAAAGGTGACTTTGCAACATCTCTTCTCATATTATGCCCAGGATCTGGCCCCAATTACCTCCATGCATTAGGTTTCTTTTCCCCAGAGCCATCTTCATTAAGGTCCTAATTAGGACAGCATCAATGAACTGTAAATGCACTCGTATAAAACGATCACTTGTCTCAGCAGATTTTTTGCTCCCTTGAAAGCAGCAGAAGCAATTATGAAGCAGCTGTGGTATGATGGCAAAAGTAGTGGTTTCAGTCAAAGATCTGGCTGTGAATTCCAGCTCTGCTATTTAACAGCCAGCTGACCTTGGGAGAATCACATAAAATTCTTGGAGACTCAATTTTACAGAGTAGAGGTTGTAGTAGTTAGGATAGTCTAACTGCTGTAATCAAAAATTTAGTAGTTTAACACAATAAAATCTTATGCCTTGTTCCTACAACAGTCTAGCCATGGATGTGCCTGGCCTGTTGGCTCTTAAGCATAGGTCTCATCCAACTGTGATTTGGGGACTCAGGATCTCTCCATCTTGCAGCTCTCTCAGTCCCCTTCCATCATGCAGTCCCCAGAGTTCTTCCTATTTAGCTCAAAGGAGAGAGAATATTAAGCTTTGTGGAGTTTATGGGTCAAGCCACAAGATGACCCACAATACATTGGGAAGAACTCAGGCACATGGCCACACCCAGTTAGATGCAAGGGAAGCTGGGAAATGTAGTTCAGCTGTGTGTCCTGCAGGAAAAGGAAATGTTTTACCCATCAACTGGTCCATCTACCAACTATCTGATTATAAGGATCAAATTATTTCTAGAATTAAACTAGATAAATAATTACTAGTGCTTAGAGATGGGTCTAGTATGTGGTAAGTGTTCAGTGTGTGTGTGTTGCCTTACAAAGGCTGTCTCAGAGAGCAGAAATGCTCCAGGAAGGAAATGTAAATTGTGGGTTGTGAGAGCAGTTCTCCTTAATGTTTTCTTCTAGAGTATAGTGTATCAAGAAAAAGAAAAAAACACTCAGTGAGAAACAGACCATTAGCATCAGTAAAAAAATACTCCATAAGAAAACATAGTCCATTAGCCCTCAGTAGGCTTAGGAGAAACTCTGTCTGACAGATTGCTGCCTCTAAGCCCACGCTCCTCTCCGCGAGTAGAGTCCCTGGTCTGTCTGATTTTTCTCAGCTCCTTCTTTTCCTCCTAATTGCTCCCTCCACCCCCAGCCCTAACTCACACACACTAATTCCTCTCATTGAGGATTACAATGGGAGCTGAATCAGCGTGATTAAGGGGGATGGATTAACTCAGACAAGATAATTTAGAGAAATAAATAGGGCAACAGAGATCATAAGAAGAATTAAAAGGAATCTGGCCTGAGAGAAAAGTCCAGACTAATTCGAACTCTTGGGCAAGTTAGTATGCAAGTTGATTGAATCCAGAGTAGAAGGTACACTAATATCAATGTTTTATAAGCAAGCAATACTTGGCCTGTTCCTGATGTTAAGGCCCTTATGCTCCCAATCCACTTGAAGTTCCCATCTCCTCCAATCCCCAAAGTGACGGCATCAAAAATAGGAGTGAAAACTCCCTACCTCCCTTCCGGTATGTTTCAGGGATGATGATTTTATTTGAACAAGTATTTATCTTTTTTAGGATAATAAGGAGATTATTTCCTCCTTTCACCACTTCAATCCCTACCTTGGAAAAAATAGCAGGAAGAAACTATTAACTCTGCGCTGGTTTTAGAGCCATCCCTAGGGAAAGATACCTCTCCATGAAATGTCCAGTTGTTGAGAGCTGTGATAGGCTTAGTAATGAATCCTGCAAGGAGAAGATGGGGCTCTAATGGTGGCCTAGGAAGCAAGTCCCTCCCTGAAGACGTCCAAGAATGGGTCATTAGAAGAGAGCCACTGCCACATTTGAGGGCCAAGGGCCAGGGTGCAGAGAGGGGTCATTTGAAAGAAGGGACATGACAAAAGTAATGGCCGAGGCTCAGGACACAGAGCTTTTACAGAACCATGATCTATTCCTGTTCTACGAGGGGAGGAAGGGCTGCGGGTTTCCTCTACCCCAGAGTGAAAGCTTGCAAATGCAAAGTAGCCTGGTCTTAAAAAAGGTTGGGACTGGGCTGGGAGCTAGAGGAGAGCTGCAGGGAGAGGAGACTGGCGAAGGTGCCACGCAGGCCAGGGGAAAACATGGGACTCAGAATTCCAGGGCCAGAGGGGCTCAGGATCCTGGTTTCAGAAAGGAGAGGGATAAGGACAGATGCATAGCCTTCTTTAGCACCCCGGTGATGGAGAACACTATGCATGCCCTTTCCTTTCATTAGTTTGGCTTCTTCTTGTGGAAAAAGGAATCTAAGAATGGGGGTCTTCTTATGGAGAGGAGTTTTGTGTGGCTGTTAAAATCTGGGGCTTGAGTGTCAACTCCACCCTTTACTAGCTGGCTGGACTTGGGCAAGTCCATTAACTTCGATGAGCCTCAGAAATCACTGGTTTGAATAAGAGAGTACACACATACTGTATGATTCCGTTTACATAAAATATCCAGGATGGACAAATATATAGAGACAGAAGTTGCATAGGGTTGGTCAAAATGGAAGTGTAACGCGGGGCTTTGGGAGCAATAGCTAATGGGGTTTCTTTTGGAAGTAATGAAAATGTTCGGAAACTGAGTGTGGGGATGGTTGCACAACCGTGCACATATTTAAACCATTAAATTGCACATTTTTAAATGGGTGAATTGTATGGTGTGTTAGTAACATCTCAACAAAACTGTTAAAAATAAGCATGTATTATGTCAAGTAGTGGAAAGTGCTATGGAGAATAAGATGGCAGTAAAGCATAGAGGGAGATGGGACAGAGGCAGGCAATGCAGATATAGCATGCACCATGTAACAATGCTCTGGTCGATGACAAGCCACATACATGACAGTTGTCCTGCACTATTACAATGGAGCTGAAAATTCCCATCACCTAGTGACATTGTGGCTGTAATGTCATAGCATGGTGCATTGCCCATGTGCTTGGGCTGCTGGTGTGAGCAAGCTACTGTGCTGCCAGTCATACGAAAGTGTGGCATGCGCGAATCTGCAAGGCACATAAAACTTATTTATTTTATTCAGAAATTTATTTGTTGATCAATCAAACAAGCTTCTAATGAAATAATATAATATATATATGTAAATTCTGAAAATTAGATTTACCCCCAAGAGCCCCCCTGAATTACCTCCTTCCCAATACATCTCTGCAAATGCCTTAGGTTGTATGACATCACACCTTATCTGGATTTAAAACATGATACTAGACCTCCTTTCTCAATGGCCAGAGTCTAGCTCCAGCCTCCACAGATGAGTTAATACATTCGACCCTTGGTTCTCTGAGTGATGCTGACTTCACTCAGCATGATTTCTTCCATAGCCATCCATTTACCTTCAAAGGCTGCAATATCATTGTTTCTAATTGCTGAGTAGAACTCCATGGTATATATGTAGCACAGTTTTTGGATCCATTCATCCAGTGAGGGGCATCTGGGTTGTTTCCATAATTTAGGTATTGTAAATTGAGCTGCTATGAACATCGATTTTGCTGTGTCCCTGTAGTGTGCTGATTCTAAATCCCCTGGAAAAATACCCAGGAGAGGAATAGCAGGATCGTATGGTGGGCTCATCCCTAGTTTTTTGAGGATTCTCCACACTGCTTTCCAGAGGGGCTGTACCAGTCTGCAGTTCCACCAACAGTGTGCCAGTGTACCTATCTCTCCACAGCCCCTCCAGCATCCATTATTATTTTCTTCATTTTTTGCCTATCTGACTGGTGTGAAGTGATATCTTAATGTAGTTTTCATTTGCATTTCTCTGATTACTAGTGATTTGGAGCACTTTCTCATGTATTCATTGGCTTGATCAATGTCCTCTGTTGAGAAGTTTCTATTTAGCTCTTTGGCCCATTTATTAATTGGGTTGTTTGTGTTTTTGTAGTTGAGGTTTTTGAGGATTTTGTAGATTCTGGATATGAGGCCCCTGTCAGAGGAATCATAGCCCATGATTCTCTCCAGTTCTGTAGGAAACCTTTTGACTCTTT